>JACEFZ010014848.1:0-12500 GCA_014155875.1 Cepaea nemoralis
GGGGGGGGGGGAGACAGTCGTTCAGAAAGCAATGGTTAACTAATGAACGTAACACTTGCCTAGTACATAAACAGCAGCTGAAAAATGCTGGTGTTGACTGCAACGTCCCGTAAGGGCTACGCAACAAATTTTTTTTTTTATTATTTGTAATTTCTTGGCAAGTTTACGTTCAGTAGTTTGTCATCGCTTTCTCAACGACCGACACTCATACCATGTCATAGAAACAAACATAAAGCGGTCTTCTGCCAATTCGCCTGCAGAAGTGTTTCAAGCGCGGTATGCCTTTAGCAAGATGAAAAGCATTCTGACCAATAAAAAGATGTCAATTGAAACGAGAAAAAGAGTGTTGAATGGATACATAGAGCCTGTTCTTTTGTATGGATGTGAAGCTTGGACAATGAGCAGTCAAGCTGAAAAACATCTGATGGCTGCAGAAATGTGGTTTCTGAGGAAAATGCAAAGAATACCATGGACAGACAGAAAAACCAATGACCAAGTACTACAGGAGACAAATGAACATCGTAAGCTGATTGGAGAGATTAGACGTAGACAGTCAAAATTTTTTGGACATGTTATGAGAAGAAATGGATTGGAGAACTTGGTGACAACTGGCAAGATCGAAGGGAACAGACCGAGAGGAAGACCGAGAGGAAAATACCTGGATGGCTTGGCCACATGGCATGGACGGGACAGGAACACTGAGCTGATCCACCACACTGGTGATCGAGTGAAATGGCGAGTCATGACCGCCCACGCTTTCCGGCATGGCACATGATTGATTGATTGATTGATTGATGCGGGATTACGAATTGCGTCCGTAAACCCTTTGCCACAAAGCAGGAAGAAACAGCTATTCTGGTTCGCCATTTTACACAATATCCAGAGTCACAGATCACATCTCTCGTCCTTGTTCATTATCCAATTTGGTAAAGCTATTCAGAGATGTATCTATGTGTCTCCCCTTTGCCCTTTTCCTACCAAGTTTTCCAGCTGTCAAGGTGGTGCCCGGTTTTCATGGGTTTGAATCCATATTGGGGTGTGTTTTCAACTTTGACCTGGTCTCCCAGGCCTTCTTTGTCTTCTTCTAAGTTGTCTAAGAGCAAAAATGGCATCTGTGCATCCTTTGTTTTTCCTAAATCCAAGTTGTGTTTCGTTTAGCTGGGGTTCTATAATAAATCGTAGTTCTTCTCAAGAATTTCTCAAAATATTTTCCCAGTATGACTCAACAGTGAAATGCCTCTGTATTGTGTGCAGTCTCTTTTTCTGCCTTTGGTTTTCCAAATTTTGATAATTATGGCGTTTCCCCAGTCTCGAGGTGTCTGTTGTTCTACCCATACATGGTTGAATAGTCTATGTAGCCATGCTGCTCCTACTTCTCTTGCTGCTTTAATTAGTTCATTTGGTATTTCATCTTGTCCTGGTGATTTGTTCAATGGGGTTAATCTGATGGCTTCCATAATTTCTACTTTCAGTATGTCTGGTTCTAGTTCTTCGGTGGCATCTGTGTCGGTTTCTTGAATTCCTGTGACATCTGATGGGATTTTGAGAAGTTGTTCGAAGTACTGTTTCCATCTTATTAGGATTTGTTTTTGTTCACTTACTGGTTCTCCATTTTCGCTGTTAATTATTTCACTTGAGTCAAAGGGTTCTCCTCTGGTTCTCATTGCACATATCTTTTTATAGAAGTTTCTAGTTGCCCCCTTGTAGTTTTTATTTAGAGTTTCTCCATACTCCTCCAGTCTTTTTGTTTTTCTCTCTTTATTATTTTATTCACGTGTCTTCTCGCAATTCTATATTCTATGTAATCGCATTCCTGTTTGCTCTTCGACCACTTTTTATATTTTACCTTTTTGTCTTTTACAGCTTTCTTTACTTCTGAGTTCCACCAACTTGTTATTTTCTTTATCCGTGTTTTGCTTTTTTTCGTAGTTCTACATGTTATCTTTGCAGTATTTAAAATGCTTGATTTGAACATCTCCCATTCTTCTTCCACTGTCTTTCTATCTATAGGTAATTTTACAAAGATTTCAGTTAGCTCTTTTTCATAATTTTCCTTCACTGCCTCGTCTTTGAGATTTTTTAAGTTTACCGATTCGCATGGCATGTATTTTCCTGATTTTTGCTTCCTTCTGCTAAGTTAATGGTTCTTATTGTGGCAAAGACTGCTTTGTGGTCTGTGTTTATACCTAAGTTGGGCACTGCCCTTACATCTAATATATTTCTCTTTCTGTTATTTCTTGTTAATATAAAATCAATTTGGCTTTTAGTATCTAGATCGTTCCATTTATCTTCTTCTCTTCTTCAGCGTTCCGAGCCATTGAGGTTCTTTGCTGCAAATACAATCCGTCTCCATTCGTCTCTCTGGTGGACCTTCTCTTGCCAGTCGTTGATTCCAAGTGCTTGTAGGTCTGTACATGTATTATCTCTCCACCGCCTTCTTGGTCAACCTCGGGGTCTACGGTCATTTATTTCCTGAGTGTAAGCGAGTTTTGTTTCCCTATTATCTTCCATTCTTTCTATATGCCTCAGCCATTGTAGTCTATTAGCCTTCATGATACCAGTGATTAGCGGGGACTTAAACAGATCATAAATGTCTTTGTTCCATTTATTCCATTTTTGTTCCATTTATACCAGGAGTATATTTGTGAGTCTTTGTGTTTATAGAATGTATTTGTTATATAGAGGTCGTGTTGGCTGCATAGCTCTATCAGTCTACTTCCGTTATCATTTCTTTCATGATGTTGGTCTCCAAATGCTCCAAGATGTTTTTGTATGACCACTTTGTTGTGTCCTAGTCTTGCATTGAAGTCTCCCATAACTATGATGTTGTCCTGCTTATCTATTTTATTTAGCACGTCATGAATGTCTTCGTAGAAGTCCTCGCATTCTTGCTCATTATTGTTTGTATTACATGGTGCATATATGTGTACATATGTTGTAATTGTTTGTTCTTTTATTCTCACTGTTATGATTCTTTCTGATATATATTTTATTTCTAGTATTCCTCTTGCTAGCCGTGGTTCAATGACTATTCCCACACCTTGTCTTGCCCTTTCTTGCTGTTCCACTCCAGAGTAGACAAACGTGTAACTGTGATGGATCTCTTTGCATCCTTCCCACTTTATTCTGGTGTCCGCTATTCCCATAATTCCAATTTTCCTCTGTTTCATTGTTTCTATAAATTCTTCTTCTTTACTATTAAAACCACAGACGTTCATTGTGCCTATTTTTTGAATAGCTGATCTATCTCGTAGTCAATTAACATTGCCGGGTCTATAACCATTAGGATCAGTCCGTTTATACATCTTAGTTTTTCTACGAGCAGTATGAAGATCACTTGCCGGCTTGCTAGGCCAGTCGCAGGTTTAGGACAAAAATCTGACCATAGGGAATTCCATCCCCTATGGCGAGCCATAGCCCCGTTAGCACATGACCTCGCGGTTATGGTTTCCCAGTCTACACCACGTGGAGGTGGGGTTGACTTGTGTAGTCTGCGGGTCATCGGCATGCTACTAATTTTCACTTTTCACCCCTCCTGGGAGAGGTTGGCCGATCCTAACCCTGCTGGCTGCAGGACCAGGCGCAGTCCACACCTTGCAGACCTGGTAGTAGCGAAAGTTAATCCACACGTAAGCATATGTCCAGTGCACTGCCCAGTAGTGGCTACTATTAGGAGCAATAGCAAGTGTGTGGACTGGGTTTGAGTTTAAAGTGAGTAAACAACACAAACACAAAACATCAAAAATAGAATGCAAAAGTGAATAAAGACATTAAAACGTCAGCCAACCAAGATGACAGGAGACTCGTGATACAGAAGAAGTGCAACTAGAATGAGAAGGAGAAGAAGGAGGAGGAGGAGGAGGAGGAGGAGGAGAAGAAGAAGAAGAAGAAGAAGAAGAAGAAGAAGAAGAAGAAGAAGAAGAAGAAGAAGAAGAAGAAGAAGAGATACAAGCAAACAAAACAACGTGCTTGGACAAATAACATTTTAATTACCCAAATCGGGATCATCTTCAGGGTCATCCATGGTCCTAGAATCTGCAACAGAGAATGTCTTTAAATTAGTTTACAAAAATTACACGCAGAGCATACATTAATGTGAGTACTGGGGTAAAAGTGATGCCTCACAGAGGGTACATTAATGTTGGTGCTGAGGTCAAAGGTAACTGTGATGGCATATAGAGGGTACATTAATGCGGGTACTGAGGTAACAGTATTGACACACAGAGGGTAGATCAATATGGGTGCTGAGGTCAAAGGACAAGTTAATGGCAAGCACTACTAGTAGGATGTCAAATGTTGAATCTTCACATATTCTAGGGTATGGCATAATGAGATTGGAGGACAGTTCCATTCCTTGCTGCATTTCCTTACCAGACAATACCGCAGTTGTTAGCTAGCTATCTCTTTGGGGCATCATCCTTGCACTCCGGACAAGTCCATACGTGCTTAGACCCTCTCCTAAACATATGCATCAGCATCCGCCGGCTAATGGTGCAAGTACTGTGTTGGTTGACAAGACCCCTCATTCTGTCGACGTGCCTCTGGCATCTGACCATGCCAATTCTAACTTCCAAGTCTTGTATTCTGGACAACGAAATGGATTAAATGGCGTCAAAGTCTTCCGCTCTCAACATCTCTCTAAGGACATTAATAACAACAGCACTATTCATAGGCTGGTCATCTGCAGGGGATGCAGAGCCAGTACTTTTAACAGCTCGTTATTTCCCTCAACACAAGCATGTCCCAGAACGAAGATGAAGGCGACTCTATGTACCACTGACCTCAAAATTGTTGGATTGGATTTCATTCATGTGAATCATTGTAAAGGTCACATAATCTGATCATGCATATCTTTGTTCTTTACAATTTTGCCTTCTTTAGTTTGTATGCAGCCCATTGATGTTTGTATTATTTTCTTGGTGAGGTCATTAATACTTTTGTGCATTAATGTTATTTTGGGCGTAGTGTTGTTTTTAAATTTTCTCAAGCAATGCTTCGTTTGCCTCATTGCATAATCTCCTAATTGTCCGCTTTATATTTTTCATGGTTATTTTTTGGTATTTCTTCTTATTTCCAATAGTTTTAATATTTCTTTAGTCATCTATGTCTTAAGCCCTATAATCTTCTTTTTTCGGACAGTTATTTGTGCCGCCTGTCTGAGTTCTTCAATATTTCACATTGGTCACTGGCATACTGAAATTTCTAGATCAGACAATGTATCAAATCTGTTCTTTATTTCTGTGTTGAATTTATCTTTTATCTTCTCACTCTCCAGTGCACACAGGAGGAGACTTCAAATGAAAACTTTAAAAGTGAGATAGCAATTACAAAAACCATGCCTTTGCCTTGGAACCTGTCAGTCTGTTCTTTTGTTTGTCCATCAGTAATGATGATGACCATTCATTTCATCCAGTGGGGTTGAAAGTATGGAGCCATGAGTACTAAGATGGCTGGTAAGGCCTATTTTGGCTTGAAATGTTCTTTGACAATGTGGGCAAAGAATGCTTGATGTTCCAGGAGGAGGATCTCCTGTAGTGGTTTTTCTGTCCAGTCTTTTCTTCACAGCTCTTGCAGTCCTGGTTGCCTCACACGTGACTGCACCCTTGCGTAATGATGTACGCCACAAATTTCGGTCTTTAGCAGCAGTCTCCCAGGTGTCAAGATGAATTCCAAAAGCTTTCAGTGAGATTTTCAGTGTCTTTAAAGCGTTTCCTCTGGCCGCCTTGGGAGCGTTTACCACAACGCAGCTCGCCGTAAAAAAATTATTTAGGGAGCCTGTGATCTGGCATGCAAGTTAAGTGACCAGCCCAGCGAATCTGATTCTTCATTAGTAGAGTGTGGATACTGGGCATGGGTGCTCTTTCTAGAACTTCAGTGTCTGGGATCTTGTCTTGACATTTAATCTTCAATAGCTGCCTAAGGCAGACTGTGTGGAAGTGGTTTAATTTCCTAGCGTGTCACTGATAAACAGTCCAAGTTTCACAAGCATATAGCAGTGTGGATAATTTAACTGCTTTGTAGACTTTCAACTTTGTTTGCAGGCTTATTCCAATTCTGTCCCATACATTCTTGTAAAGTCTGCCAAAGGCCGCACTGGCATTGGAGATTCTCGCATTCACTTCGTCATCAATTGTGGCAGCTTGTGACACAGTGCTGCCAAGATAGGTGAATTTGTCCACAACACCTAGGCTATGACCATTCACCTTGATATTCGGCACAAGGTGATTATTCACTGGAGCTGGCTGGCGCATAACTACATTCTCCAAGTTGATATTGAGCCCAATGTTGGCACAGGACATATGAGAAAACTGAAACATAACCTGTCAGTATTGTTGTTAAGGATGTCAAACGTGTTAAGCACGTGACATCACGGTCAAACGAACATTTTGACGTCATATGAACAGTTTAAAGATTACCGTCCTACTTTTGACACGCACCGAAGAGAAGCAGTGTTCTGTTATCCGGTTGTTTTTTTAAATCAGTGAACTTATAATTTTTCTTCCGTGAATAAAGGTCCAGTATGGTGATGCATGCCTTTTAGTCCAGCAAGTGTATGAGTGAAGTAGGAAGTTTAAAATCGGCGTGACTTCTGTGAAAAGGTATACCAAGTGGTGCATGAGTGGTTTCACACGCGACCTAGAGACTTTTTTTTTCGACAGAAGCCCAAGCACTTTATCGGCGCTGGGGGACTTGCATTGAACGCATTGATGACTAAATACATCGAAAAATAATACATTTGTTCTTTACTTATTCATAATATATTCACTTCAACAACAAGAAAAAACCATTTAAGGTTTTCTTTTAAAGCTCCCTCGTAGAGTAAATTTAATGTCTCTAGGCCTATGTTTGATCTTCTTTAACTTTATATGTGAGTGGCACTTTACAGTCTTGACAACCAAAGTATGTGAGTTGGAATTTGGCCAAAATTCCATCACAATGCCTGGGCAGAGCTTCAGAGAACATGTGGTGCCCAAATGACATGTTCCCTCTCTCGGCCTTACCTTGTTTGATCCAGAGGAATGGATAACCAATACGTCTGGAACAAGGTAGGCTGCAGACGCTGGCGGCTCAGCGTCAAACCTCCGAGACCTCGCCTCCACGAGCAGGAGACGAGCGATGGCCAGACCCTAAACCCTTGGGATTTGACTTAGAGGCGTTCAGCCAAATCCCGCAGTAAGGGTCGTATACACGCCCGGACCACTAGGCGTATACACCTGTCAAACGCAAGTGTCTGGACCTTGTAAGCGTGTACTACCGTCAGACTCGCTGCCTGACTAGTGCGGATCCCGCGACCAATGAGAGTAGGCCCGCCAGAGATATTGCTCGTCTGCTGCGAGCAAATCTCCCTGCCTGCCACTGTGCGGATCTCGCGACCAGCGAGAATAGGCCCGCCGGAGATATTGCTCGTCTGTTGTGGACAAATCTCCACGACTGACTAGAATAAGTAAAGAAACGATTTAAAAAACGATAAAAGTAGTGGTATTTCAATTGCGCTTGCGCTCCCACCCATGCTACACCCTTCATGTATCTTCACAAAGTCGGACTAGAGTAATTGCTTATAACTAACAACTGTGGCAGTCTGCATTTCGTATAGTTTGTGCAACTTTCAAAGCATTTTGAAATCTTCTGTTCATGAGGATATAAGCAATCTGGTTTTTGATCTTATTGTCAGGACTCTCCCATTTCCTTAATCTTCTTGGAAGTTGTTAATACCACACGTTTCCAATAATCATTTTATGCTCTTTTGCCCACTGGACAAGTCTGTCTCCTCTTTCATTACGCCCCCCCCCCCCCCCCAGTCCCTGATTACCAACAGTGTGTGTATCTTTGATTTCCAACTTTAGCATTGAAGTCAACGATTACAATATGTATTTCTGATTGTATGCATTATCCATGTCACTATAACATTCATCTATATTGTCATCACTGTTGTTGGGGCATATGCTTGAGTGATGTTGACCTCAAAGGTCTGTAAGTTAACTAGTAATATTCTACCTGACATTGTCCAATATTTTTAAATAGATTTTTATCTTTCCTGGTCCATAGTAAGTGCCACATATCTATTCTTTCCGCCAAGGTGGATAATTTTATATTCCTCATATGTAATAATTTCCGTTCCTATCCATCTGGCCTCACGCACTCCTAAGATATTAATATTCATGCTTCCCACTTTTGCTTGATATTCTCCATTTTCCGTCTGTTCACATAGCTCGAACATTCAATGTCCCTATTTTAATTTATTTTTTAACTCATTTTGAACTCAAGCGAAGTCTATACACACTACTTCTAGTAGCACTGGACTGATTATTTGCGTGTGGATTAGCTTTCCCTATTAACAGTGTCCCTCGCCATCAGACGAACTCACTCCGACTTCAGGGGTACTTGTAATTTACAACCCCACGTCAAGGACGATAGGTCAACACTTAAGTTTAACTGTCCGGTTTAGGGTTGAACCCCTTATATCGGTATCAGCACACCGGATGTTTAAGAAAACAAGTTCTTATCCATTCGGCCATGCTGACCAACCTTATTTTAAATGACGTTAACCTTTTGCACCCAGTCACGTGATGACAGTTTTGTAGTCACCTGGTGCATGTGACTTTCGCTACCGGGCATGGTTGCTCCCATGGAGAACCCATTTACGAGTGCATCTGATCATCTGTGAAATGATGAATCGTGCCGTTCTAGGCTTCTGTAAAAAAGGTAGTTTGCCATTGTTTTCCTTCTTGGTAGTGACCATACTGGTCGATGACCATAGCCATTGCCTCGATGAAGAGATCTTCAACCTACCGCCGTGAAACTTGAGTCTATAACCAACAACTATCTATCGGCTGCTCTTCAGCTCTATCCCCATCTGAACTCACTTCGCATCATCCTGGTTGGGGGCGGGGCGGGGGGGGGGTTAGAACGAGTACTCCACCCTGCCCAAGGGCGTCTCTATGCTAGCGAAGGAAAGAAAGCACCACTCCTTTGATAGAAAACGCCCCTATCCCGCCACCCAAGTTACAAACTTCACGACAGTTGGAAATCACATATAGAAGATCAGAAGTTCGCTGCCCTAACAAAATTGTTAGGAAAAGTAAACCAACCCATGGATACATACAGTCCTTTACCTTGCTTGGCAAAGTCTAATGGTCGACGTTTGGTGCAGGAGAGCCTGGCGTATGATACCATAACGGGACGCAGAGGCACCAGGGCCAGGTTATATACTGGCTAAGACCTATTGACGCGTCCTCGTCGAGCGTCCTGGGCAAAAGGTCCCTTCGGGGTCCTGGCTAAAGTCAGTAGGACCGCCAATTCCTCCGAGGAACCACCAGTCTGAACACCATTAAGCCAGACATGGGATAACGGATACTCACGCAAATCTCAGGTCCTGTATGACATCACATTGATGTTGGACAACAGGATGCCTTCATCTGACATACAGGACTTCGCGTTGGAGCTCAAGCCAACGAACACAAGCAAGCAAGCAAGATACCACAACATCTAGTTTAAGAATGGAGGTAGAGGCAGTCAGTGCAGCTTTCCGCTGGATGGACAATACGATACACGCACATATCGTGATTGTAACTGACTCAGAAAGCATGCTGAGGAAGGTGAGGACAGGCAAGCTTCATGCAGAGTGGCTTACTTCGCTTCAGAAGTCACGGGTGGCAAGCATTGTCTGGATCTTTTCTCCGGGGCATGCTGGTGTGCTGGGGAATGAACAGGCAGACAGATTGGCTGGCTCTGCAAAACTTGGTGGAGTATCGATGCATGATAAGGCAGACGTGGTTGCGGCCTTGTGGGAGCATGTATACACCTCGGAGGAGCAAATGGTTCACCATGGTCTGGCAAGAATGCGACAGCGAGGAGTGACGAGGGGATCTGGCCGATGCTCGACGCTTAGAGGAAAGGCGAGACGCACATATAATCAGATTGCTACTGGTACTATTGGGGTTGGAACTCTTTGCTGGCTTCTGAGGATGGGGACGGTGCGATTATGGGAATGCCCCGAATGCTGTGATGTCGGTTCCTAAATCAATCAATCAAGATGGAATCTGTCTATAGGAAGTCAACATTTTACAAACGCATGCCGAAATTTGACACACTGACCCCTGACTGCATAGCTAGTGCTAGTGTAAAGCACTCCCGTCGCAAAAGAAACCAAAACACACAACAATATGAATGATCTTTTCTGGCAATATTCCATCACTACTATTTCAGGATTTGCTATGAGAGCTTGATTATGATAATATTAATTCTGTCAAGAGAGCTCGGTCTCTTTCCGCGGGGCGGCCTGCCAGAAGCACTGCACAAAGTACGAACTACGTAGCTCCAGCGACGACCCCCAGGTGTCTCCGAGAAAATGCACGCGTGACGTAGACGTAGCCCGGAATCGAACCTACAACCTTCGGAGCACGAGGCAGACGACTGGACCACTTCGCCACGGAGAGGCAATTGCAGAGTCCATATGAATCTCGATACATAAAGTCCATAAACAGGCACTCTCCCGCTGTCTATGCTTCACCTTGAAACCACAAGGAACAAAAGGAACCAAATGATATAAGATGAGAAAAATAGCAAACACATGTCGTGAGCGTAATGGTCCCGATGACAGTGATAATATAACAACATAGCATATCCCCGTCGTCCCCCAAGCTGTACAGAACATTTCCCAGAATGTGGTGTGTTCATTTCTCACCATATAAGGTATTTAACTATTTACACTACCTCAGCTGTAGATTATATATATTATAATAAATACAGATATACTTTATATTATATATAAGTATATGTTTTACTCAGTGTTATTAACTAAATAAGAATAATATAACTCCATACTATAAGTTGTTGTTGTTGTTGTTGTTGTTGTTGTTGTTTCTTCCACTTATGCCGTTAGGCGTCGTGGGGAGAGTTAATTGAAGTTCCAGCGCCGTGACTAGCACCTTTCCTCCAATTTTCTCCATAAATCTTCAGCAGAACTTTTAGCATCAAGCAAATTCCCTACCGGTTTGCTAGACCAGACGTAGGTTCATTACCTACTTAACCCATATAACCCATTATAAGTATAAGAATATATATTTATCAATAATCAGTTACGGTTAATAATAAATAACATTACTAACCTTACAATATGTGTAACAATAACTGGCCAGACGTCTTTATGAGGGGAAGAGAATGTGATCTGCGAACTCACAAGTGACGTAAGCTTTCATAGAATATGGTTTTTCCGGGAATTTTAAGATTCTAGTAGCTAAGACCGCCGCTGAAAGTGGCTGAAAGTGGCTAAATGCCCCCTACACATAAACATTTGGAAAACAGGTGAAGGTCAGCTTTACCAAATTAAATTTACAATTGCAAAAAAAGGACATTACGGAGACCAGCTTTCATGAGCCAGAAACAAACAATTCACAATACACAAAACGAAAATAACACGAAAGCAACTACATTCAGGCATTTTATTTTAAAATCACGAGAAATAACAATAAGCTAGCAGAATGCGTAGACATGAGTTAAGTCTATATATAGAACCGAAATTCACAGCACTAGGGACATTCCAATCCTTGTTCTTTCCTCATCTTCAACAACTATCGAAGAATCACAATACTAATGGTAGCAGTCTGATTGTGTGTCCGTCTGGCCTTTCCTCGGAGTCCTGAGTGTTTGTCAGATTCTCTGGTCGCTCCCTGCAGCACACTCTCCCCACGCAGTTATGAAGTATCTGTTCTTCTGCAAAGGGCCGTGCAGACCTAGCCGCCTACCAGCTCGTTTCCCATCACATCAGCATGACCTAGGGGGGAAATAGAACAGATGTTCTTAATTTGTGAATGTTGAATGAAAGCCTGTCACTCTGCTCGAAGCATGGACATGGAATATGTGAAGTTAAACTGACAGGTTCGATCTGTTTGTCATGAAATGAAATAGGTGACGCTAACCGATCAGGGTTACGTGAGGCCATGGGTGCAGGTGGTGGATGAAGATGGAGAGCAGCCGACAGATAGTTGTAGGTGATGGACTCCACCTTCACGACGGTAGGCAGAGGAACTCTTTTTTTTTTTTTTGAGGAGACAATGGCTTATGGTCACTGCTAGGAAGGAAAGCAATGGCAAACTACCTTCTTTACAGATGCCAAGAAAATCATGTTGTGTGGAGAACTTGGTGACAACTGGTAAGATCGAAGGGAACAGACCAAGGGGAAGACCTAGAAACAAGTACCTGGATGGCTTGGCTTTGTGGCATGGTCGAGACAGAAACACGGAGCTGATCCACGACTCTGGTGATCGAGTGAGATGGCAGAACATGACCGCCCACGCTTACCGGCATGGCACATGATGGATGGATGGACGCTAAACTCAGAGGTAGGAGCCTCGATGAAGCATTGGCCAGAGACCGTATGGCCCGATAGTCATGGGTTGGAAATCAAATCGAAGGGAATTTTGAAAACTGACCTGGGCTGCCAGATCGATCCAGCCTCAAATGAGAACCAGGCGATGTCTTGGGGAGTATAGGCGAAGAGT
>JACEFZ010014848.1:15000-77721 GCA_014155875.1 Cepaea nemoralis
GCACAGAAAACCACACAACGTCTTTCTCTCATCACACGTCTGTCCGAGTCGAAGTCCCAGAGCTGTCTGCCGCTAGTTCGCAACTCGCCTCCCACCTCAGGTGGCTTCACGAGGCAGGCGTGCGTCTAGCGTCGTCCTGGCCTGACCGCTGGTCGCTCGTCAGCCAGCAATCTTGCTGGCCGGTAACTACCACTCGCCTGGCGGCGTAACGAAGTTGCTGCATCCCTACTGGGAGCTAAGTCGCCTGGCGGCGTAACGATGTCACTGCATCACTGTACCTTTTCTGGACTCTGACACGCTCCCCCGGCAAATTCATGAAAGATGTCATCTTTCATGTATAATATATGTACATATTGGGTTAATATTCTAACCTTGTCAGAGACCACCTTTCTATTGTTATCTACATTGGTATCAACATACAAATAAATACACATATGCCATAGAAATATCTAAGAAATGGAAGTTGCATTTAACGACATGTGGTGTTCAACCTTTAACACTTGTCAGGTTTCATCCTCTCGATGGCTGATTACCTCAATTGCATTGGTGACCCAGTCAGATCGGTAGTACCAGCTTCACGCATCTACCTCGCAGCAAAATAAAAAAAAAAAACGTAATAATATGGTTCTTGAAACAAAAACCATCTAGCTAGACTGAAATACGACTTTATATAAGTCGTATAAAACGCTCAAACCCTGCCCTTATTTGGTCAGTAGCTCTTGTGTTGGTCTGCAATGTTGGTAACACTCTGCCATGCCTATTAGATGGCTACCTGTGGTGTCAACAATCTGGCAACAAACATGGTTATTTATGCACAACACATTAGAATATACATTTCAAATTATGGCCCTTTGTGTAATGATGTAATAACAAAAAAATGAAAGGGAAATAATTTCAACATTTATGAAATACAATATTTTACAATAATTATTTTATTTCTTAGCGTCATTGCTTGACGTTTCTTCATATTAACGAGAAAAAGTCGGTAATATGAATACATTAATCAAGATATGATTCTAAGATTACACTACATAAATAAATAAACACACAATTCGTGTATTTCATTTTATAGATTCCTAAAGATTTTAGAATCGTCATAGATTTTTAAACTTTTATATGTCGTCTGCTAATTTTGTTCTAAATTTCTAACTAATCCGGAAGTACACACGAACACTTAAATCAGCTGATGTGAAGCTTGTAGAACACACTTGTTCCGGTCTGATGTAGTTACGGAAAGTACCATGTTCTCACAGTTCATGTGTTGGATGTTTCAATACAAAACCTTCTGGATTACGATTGAATGTTCATGTGTTGGATGTTTCACTACCGAACATTATGGATTTCGGTTGACTGCAATGGAGTAGCTGTCACTGTTCAGTTTACACGTTCACACACGTCCTTAAAATATCCCTGGAATGTTCCACACGCAGATGTCACTGTCAAATTGGATAATTCGCTTAAGGTAAGTTCTTGAGCGAATGTGACACTGTTTTTGTTCGTAATATATACAATTAATAAAGTTCGCTTTCTACCACACACTACACAATTATACACGACAATCACTACATGAATTAGTAAACTAAGAACACTATATATAATGAGAGTAATCCCTATCACATCACATTGTAGACATTACACAGCTTTTTGTGAATAGGAAAAAAAATATTCACTCAAGAATGGCTGTGTCGGTCTGAGTGTATTTGTACACACTGCACTCAGACATTGGTGCTTACTGGGTCGGTCGGACAACGGGACAAAAGATCGGCAATTGAGTTGGTTCTGCCTGTGATATGTCGAACCTCAAAGCTATAATCTTGAAGTTTAAGAGACCAGCGCGCTACCATATGATTGGAAGGTACTCCTGAATTTATAAAACGCAACGGGCTGCTGTCAGATTCCACGATGAAATGCCGTCCTAGAAGAAATCTGGACAATTTAGTTATACCTACCACTAAAGCTAGGGCTTCCAACTGAGGTATGGACCAAGCCCGTTCTCTGGGTTTTAGTTTCCTTGATACGAAGTACACTGGATGGAGAATGTTATTGTACTCTTGTAACAAGACTGCTCCAATCGCCACGGAGCTAGCATCTGTACGCAATCTGAAAGGTAAATGGAGGTTGGGCAATTTCAGGATGAGTTTACTTGAACTGTTATCAGAAAAACATGATATTACCTTATGGAATGCAATTTTTAGGCATTCATTGTGTACAATTTTATCTGGTTTATCTTTTGTTAGTAGATTAGTAAACACTTCGGTCAGTTCTGAAAAACCAGGAATGAACTGCCGGTAATAGTTTATTAGTCCCAACAAACTTCTGACTTGTTTTTTTTTTGTAGTCGGAAGTGAGAGTTTTAGTATCTTGGACACAATGTTATCGTCTGTCATGACAAAGCCGTTGGATATTTTGTACCCCAAGAAAGATATTTCCTGGTAGGCTATGTCTACCTTCGCAGGCTTTACTGTCAGTCCGTGCTGTCTAATGCGTTCAAATGTCTGTTCTAACGTCTTAATGTGCTCTGTCATTGTCTCTGTGTGAACACAGATGTCGTCTATATAGCAAATTATGTTAGGAATGTCTAATAGAAGAAGTCGTGTCATTCGTACGAATGTGGCAGGGGCATTGACAAGCCCAAATGGAAGTTTGCACCATTCGTACAGTCCCCACGGTGTGGCAAATGCTATCAGATGTCTGCTCTGTTCGTCTACTGCTATCTGATAATATCCTTTCGTCATGTCTATCTTCGTAAAGAACCTAGCGTCTGTCAGTTCTGTCAGAAGATCGTCAGTGTTTGTCATTGGCTCCAAATCTAGAACAGTTATTTTATTTAGCTTTCGATAGTCAATACACAGTCTTATAGTGTTGTCCTTTTTGCGTATTATCACCATTGGAGATGAGAAGTCTGATTGGGATCGTCTTATGATGTTGTTTTTCTCTAAGTTGGTGATCTCCTGATGTAAATGTTCTTTGTAATGTAATGGGATGGTGTATGGTCTGCATCTTATGGGTGTATTTGATGTGAGTGTGATGTGATGTTGTACTAATTCTGTTTGTCCTAGGTTGTTGGAAAAGATGGTGTTGTACTGTTGTATAAGCTGTTTGCAACTGTTTGTCTCTGCTTGAGATAACTTTGGATTGATTTTGATCTCCTTCAAGCAGCTTGTCGTGTCTAATGCAGGTGTTGGAATCTCGTCACTAGCATCGTCATCTTCGTGATCTATTATCACTGTACAAGCTGTCGTATCGTCTTGTTCGTTGTCTCTGTTGTGGTATGGTCTTAGCATATTTATGTGAAATATTTTGTGTTTGTCTTTTATTAGGATTTCGTAGTCTACAGGTGAAATCTGCCTCGTCACTTTAAAAGGTCCCTGCCAAGAATCAGTCAATAAGTGTCTGTCACTAGGAAGTAGAAGAAGAACGTCTTGTCCAGGTGTCAATGTTATTGTCCTGTTACCTTTGTCAGCATACTGTCTATAAGTAGCACCAGATGATTTTAGTGCATTCTTTGCAATAATACACGATTTGATGATTCGCAATGATGTAATATATACGTATGATGATATGGGTTTAAGTACTGGAGTAGAGTCAGTTAACATTTGGTGATAAATGGTCAATGGGCCACGTGGTTTGGCACCATAGATAAGTTCAAAAGGAGAGAAACCGGTACTAGAATGTGGTACCTCGCGATAAGCAAAAAGAATAGCTGGTAGATATAAATCCCAGTTATTGGGGTGCTCTTGCGTTACTTTTGCAAGCATGTGCTTTAGATCCCCGTTAAATTTTTCTATTACTCCGCTAGAGTGAGGATGGTACGGGGAATTGAAACATTGCTTCACTCCCAACATTTTGGTGAAAGCTTGGGTAGATGCGGCAATAAACTGAGTGCCCCTATCAGATTGGATAGTATCTGGAAAACCTATCCGAGAAAAAATATGGAAGAAAACTTCCATTATATCATTGGCAGTTATGTTCTTTAGCGGAATAGCTTCTGGCCAGCGACTACATTGATCAATGACAGTTAGAATATATTTATTCCCTCTAGTTGTTGTATGATTAAGAGGGCCCACTATGTCGACAGATAGTTTTTCAAAAGGTCGACTGGCTAAGTCAGTAACTTGTAACTTTGCCTGTGGGTGTTTACCTTTTTTTACCAGTTTCTGGCAGGTGTCACAACTTCTGCAATATTCTTTAATGTCATTGCAAAATTTGGGCCAATGAAACTGTGTCAATAATCTAGATCTGGTCTTAACGTATGCCATATGCCCTGCAAGAGGTATATCGTGGGCAAGATGTAAGGCTTGCTTGCGATAATTAGTTGGCAAAACAGTTTGCTCTGTGGTGTTGTCACCTCTGGTGTAATACCTGGTGAGTATATCATTTTTCACAGCAAAATACCATTTTGCATTCTTGGTTACCTTTGGCTTTTGGCCGATCAGATTAAAGTACTTTGACAATGAAGGATCAGCTTTTTGAGCTGTTACAAATGTTTCCTTCATAGTGTTAGTAGGTAGTGATACTGGGCTAAGCATTTGTATAGCCTCAGTTTGATTACTTTCATCTTGCACTCTAGCAGTAGATCTAGTTACTGCGTTCACACATTCAATGATATCAGATGGTGATGGAACAATGTTATCAATGATGTCATGAGAACTTAGTGCTACATTAGCTACCATACATTCAATAGGTGGTGTGACATTTTCAATGATGACATTTGATGGTGATGTTATGGTATCATCAATACACATAGATGTTATGTCATGAGGTTTATCATTCACCTCAGGTAAATTTCCAATAATTACATCACACACTGGGTTTGTTAATGCAGCGCACTTTACTTTCCCAGTGAGGAAAGGTGTTTCAATATATGCCCATGCTAGTGGGTATTTCTCAATATTGCCTGAGAATGTTCTGCATGTTACGTGCCTGCCTGTATAGTCTGTAGGCATTATGAACGTTCTCTTCAGGCCAATAAGTGAACTGCCTGTATCACGAAGGACTGTAGCATACTTGCCATTCACATATCCATGATGGACGATTATCTTGCCTTTTGAATCTACTACCAAATTAGCTTCTTCATTGGCAATAGGGATGGCGTGACCGCATGTTAAAATACCATCTTCATAAAAGGTGTTACAAACAGAGCATTTATTTGCGCTGAACATGTCAAAAACCTGTGCTGAGTTCACAGGCTGTTTCTCTGGTTGTTCTTCATCTGACGACGAACCATCAAACCAGGCGGCATTTGCTTTGTTGGCCATTCGCCTACCTTTACAATCTTTCCGATGGTGTCCGTGCGCTTTACAGAGGAAACATTTACGCAAATTCCTGAAGGATCTACGCTCATTTTCTTGTCTTTTTACCATATTTAGTAGGTAAGTGTGATATTCTGGGTTTTTATTGCACATTTCACCCTGATGATGTGAAAATTTACAATAATTACAGTGGTTAAACTTCTCAGAGGTAGGCCTATGAGGTTTCTGCCTACTATAGGGTTTGTCGTAGTTAGCCGCTGCTACAAAATTAATGTCAGTAGCTTCACTGGCAAAACAATGTTTGTTGGCTGTGTAATACGCCGAACCACGTCTCTCAATCTCATCCACACTAGTGCATTCATTCTCTTGCAAAAATTTGGAAAATGCTGATGGAATGGATGAAATAATTTTATCTCTAATGATTAGGTCTTCTAATCTTTGATAATTTTTGTCAATTTTAGCTGCTGAAGTCCATTTGGTGAAAATATCTCGGACTAAGCAGAGGTAATCAGAGAACGTTTGAGTCGGTTTTGGGCTCAACTTGCTGAATTGTTCTCTGTAACCTGCCTCATCTAACATAAAATGTGCCATAATCTTAGATTTCAGATAATGGTAATCTTTTCTGAGGTCTTTGGGGATGGTTTCAATGACTTTAAGAGGTTCCCCTGACAAACTCCTCATATAAACAATATTCCATTCAGACAGTGGAACCTGATAATGTTCCATTAAAGTTTCAAAATTTTGGGTAAAGGCTGCGATGCAGTCACCCGAGGTATAATTACGTACAATACCTTGGTATTTTTTGTACTGGTTTTCTTTCTCCAGTCTTTCAGATTTCTTAGACTCTTTGTTAATCGCAGTCTCAGTGTCAAGTTGTTTCATCTTTAACTGTAACTCCAGTTCTTCTCTCTTACTCTGAGCTGCTATTTCTGCCTTCTTTAATTCACTATCTATCTCAGCTTGCTTTGTCTTTGCAGAGAGTTCTAATTCGGCTTGCTTTAAGGCTGTTTCTGCCTCTATTTGCTTGGCAGCCCTTTCAGCCTCTGCCTGTTTTAAAGCTGTTTCTCCCCTCTGCCGTGCGTCCACCTTGACGAGGTAGAGGGGCTTCCGCGTTCCAATGACCCCAAGAGCTATGCCGACGGTAGCACAGCTACTGGTAGGGTCACCCATGTCGGACAGGTCAAGGGAGAGGGACCAGACGAAGTGACGCACAAACCTGCTGCCTTGTAGGTAGACTGGGGAGTCAAAGGCTAGGGAAAGCACCCCAAAATATGCTTGTCGAAATCGGATGTACTGAGCCACAGGCTTGACAAAGCAGTGCAACGTAACTTTATCATTTCATGATGCCACAGATGAAAATTAATCGTTATGGTGCTAATCCCGTGAAGTCCCATCAGGCGGTGATAGTGCCGGGCCCCCTGCCTCGAGGGGGTCCACCCATGACTACTGGTGGTCACCTTCCCCTGTGCTGTGGAGTCAAGGCACAGAGGAGTAGGTTAAGAGCTATTGACCAAATACCAAGGACACTCAACATACTACAGTGGAATGCCGAAGGAGTTTATAACAAGAAAGAATCCCTGACACAGCGTCTTCATAAAGATAGAATAGATGTGGCATGCATTCAAGAGACACACCTCAACGCCAAGCACAAATTTTCAGTCAGGGGATATCAGGCCACACGTTTCGACCGCGAAGGACATAAAGGAGGAGTTCTAATACTTACACGAAATACAATACCTTGCAGCGAAGTATCTGTGATCTCTGACAACCAAACAGAAATTATAGGTGTTGATATAATGATAAAGGACGTGAAAATAAGAATTTACAATCTTTATAGCCCAGCAGATAAGGATCTTACACTCTCAAACATGAAAATAACTGACACAAATTGCATTATTGTCGGAGACTTTAATAGCCGTTCAGAAAGATGGGGATACCCAGATACTGACAAAAGAGGAGATGAATTGGAGGACTGGGAAATAGACTCAAATCTCCATCTACTCAACAAAGCGGATGACACACCGAGCTTCTACTCCAGAAGATGGATTACCACTTCTACTCCAGACTTAGCTTTCTGCACAGGAGACATCCTCCACAAAATCGATCGCCATGTGCTGGACCAATTAGCAGGTAGTGACCACAGACCAATCAAGCTTGTAATGAATATGGAGTATGTTCCACAGGAGCAAAAGCCCTTGCCCCGCTGGAATTACAAACGAGCAGATTGGGACAGATTTGCCACACTAACAGACAAATATTGTGAAAACATAAATACACGATATGGCAACATGAAGCAAATGGTGGAAAGTCTAAACAGAGCAATAATACAGGCAGCCACTGAGTCCATTCCAAGAGGAGCGAGGAAAAATTACAAACCATACTGGACTGAAGAACTACAAAGTTTGGAGGACAAAGTTGAAGATGCCAGGAAGACAGCAGAGAGAGAACAAACAATTGAAGCGAATATCTCTCTCAAAGCCATCTCAGCAAAATATAAAAGAACAGTAAATCAAACAACAAGAGATCGTTGGAGGGAAAAAACAGAAAACCTGAATTTTGACAGGGATGGAAACAAACTATGGAAACTAGTGAAAGCCATGAACAATGAAGGACCTAGAAACAAACAAATAACAATTAAACAAGGAAAAGCCTTGCTTACAGGAAAAAAGGCTGCAAATGCACTAATGGAACACTATGCCAATGCAAACCACATTGATATTACAACTGAACAGAAGAAAGCAATCAAAGACAAACAGATACATCATAGAAATACAGAGACAGCAGCAGAATATATGATGGCAAATCTAACAATGGAAGAAATGGAACAGGCAATGAATACCCTAAAAAAGAAGAAATCACCAGGAAAGGATGGAATCACAAATGAAATGCTAATAGGACTAGGCACCAAGGCAAAGAAGAAACTACTAGCAGTCCTAAATAACAGCTGGAAGAGAGGAATAGTCCCACAGGCATGGAAGGAAGCTATACTAATACCAGTCCCAAAGAAAGGAAAAGACCTGGAAGAACCAAATGGCTATCGACCTATCAGTCTACTTAGCTGTGTAGGAAAATTAATGGAACGCATTATCAATGGCAGGCTAACATGGCATCTGGAAGAAAACAAACTCTTAACACCACACCAAGCAGGATTCAGAAAGTACAGATCCACTGAAGATCAAATAACCTATATAGCTCAGGAAATAGAGAATGCCTTCCAAGAGAAAAAACACACACTAGCAGTCTGGATAGATTTAGAAAAAGCATTTGATAAAGTATGGAAGGAAGGACTGAAAGTAAAACTGCAAAAAATGCATGTTTGTGGAAAAATGTATAAATGGATCAGCCACTACCTTGAGAACAGAACTGCCAGGACAAAAGTACAAGGACAAACAAGCAAAATGATGCTGCTGGAGCAAGGTGTCCCCCAAGGAGGAGTTCTTTCACCAACATTATTCCTAGCATATATAAATGACATCACAGAAAATTTTCCAGCCAGAGTACACACATCCTCCTTTGCAGATGACCTAGCCATATGGACATCTGAAGAATATATTAGCACAGCTAACAGCAGAATACAGCAAGCCTTATTAGCGCTAGAGGACTGGTCAAAATCATGGCTAGTGAAGATAAGTGAGGAGAAAACAACATGCACAGTGTTCTCCCTCTCAAATAAACCTCAGCAACCTAAGCTGGTATTGAATGGAAAAATATTGCGCCATGAAGAAAATCCAAACTATCTAGGAGTCACCTTTGATCGTCGCCTGACATGGAAGACACAGGTTGAGAAAAATCGAACAAGAGCAAGGCAGAGAATGGCAATCATGAAAAAGCTTGCTGGTACAACGTGGGGAGCAGATGAGAAAGTTCTCAAGAAGTTATATACTGGACGGGTGAGGCCAGTACTGGAATATGGCATTGCAGCTTGGGCAACAGCAGCTAAGTCAAACTTTAACAAAATAAGTAGAGTCCAAAACCAAGGAATGCGAATCATAACTGGAAGCCTGAAGACAACGCCTATTAATGAACTAGAAAAGATCACTTGTTTACAACCAATGCAGGATAGAAGAGATAGCAGAGCCCAGCAACAAGCAGAAAAATTTAGAAGATTGACAGACCACCCTATGTACAACAGATTTAATAGTTTTGGAAAGGGAAGACTGAAGCGTAGCAACTTTGTAGAAACTGCAAAACGAAGGATTAGGGCAGATCCTATTCTTAACATATCAACAGTCAAGCCCATACACAATGCACACAAGTTCCCAGCTTGGCGACAGCAGCAACTGCCTGAGATGATAGAAAACATTCCTGGTATTGAGAAAAAGAACACTCAGCATGAAACCGAAAGAAGAGAAATAACCCTAAACTACATAAAAGAACATTACCCAAGCAGGAATTGGACCCATGCATATACAGATGGATCAGCCAAAAATTCAATAGAGAATGGAGGAGGAGGAGTTCTCCTAAATTTAAAAAATGGAGTGAAAAAAACACATTCAATGGCAACTGGAAAATTTTCAAGTAACTTCAAAGCGGAGGTAGAGGCTCTGAAAACTGCAGCAGAAATGCTCCTGATGGAGGAAAATAAAGAGAAGCAAATAGCTATCTTCACAGATGCAAAGTCAGCTGTCTCAATACTGAAGAGCAATAACAGCACAGAACTAACTGACCTAAGAGCAGCACTCCATGGTCTATGCCAGAAATCCAAAAAAGTTGTAATACAGTGGATCCCATCACATTGCAGTATACCTGGAAACGAAGAGGCTGACAGACTGGCAAAAGAGGGCGGACGACTACCACAGCCTGACATAGACATAACCTATAATGAGGCAAAGAGGTTGATAAAAAGCACTTATAGAACCAAATGGGAATCAGAGCATCCAGGCCATCAGAAGGATGATGCATATTACAAACTCGACCGAAGAGAACAAGTAGCAATCTTCAGACTCCGCACAGGACATAACAGGCTGAAATACCACTTGTTCAATAAACTAAAGATAGGAGATACCGATGAATGTAATTGTAGAACTGGAAAAATGACAGCAAAACATTTGCTGCAGGATTGCCCAACGTATGCAGAACAGAGAAAGATATTTTGGCCCACACCTGCTTCATTTGAGGACAAGCTCTATGGAGATATCAACAAGCTCAAGTTGACCGCAGCTTACTTTAACTATATACAGGTTGACATTTAAAGGTGCATGAAGACCCAGAGGCATGAAATGGAATATTGCTTGGATAGCAAATCCATTATGTGGAAAGTCCAAATCGAAAGCTCGCTGTGTGGGCTTCATAAAAGGTGGAAAAGTGTCCTAGTGGCACGAAATGGAATATTGCTTGGATAGCAAATCCATTACGTGGAAAGTCCGAATCAAAAGCCCATTGTGTGGGCTTCATAAAAGGTGGAAAAGTGTCCTAGTGGCATGAAATGGAATATTGCTTGGATAGCAAATCCATTACGTGGAAAGTCCGAATCAAAAGCCCACTGTGTGGGCTTCATAAAAGGTGGAAAAGTGTCCTAGTGGCACGAAATGGAATATTGCTTGGATAGCAAATCCATTACATGGAAAGTCCGAATCGAAAGCTCACTGTGTGGATGTCATCTGCAGACTGCATACTTCTGGTTTCCGGAAGAACAGCCTATGGTGAACGGAAGGCCCAATATACGGAAGTGAGGCTAAACAGCCATGTGCAGGACGTGACGATTCCTTGGGTGAGCCCAGTACCAGAGCGCTATGTATCGGCTCTGCAAGTATGGAAGCCTCCTTGGATGGCGGGGAATGCCCATGGTCTGCCCCTGCCTTCCCTTGAGGGCTGACCAGGATCTTTGGCTGTTCTATATGGACCAGCTGGGATGGGGGATAACACCACAACAGTGAGAGTCAAACGTCCTAAGAAACCCCCGGGAAGGTTAACCCGGTCAACAAATGCCCGCAGAAGTCGGATGTGTCGGCCTAACGGCGCAAGAACGCAGCTCTGCTGTAAACAGGCACAACGCAATCACATCCGAAAAAAAAACTCCGGATGAACGAAGAAGAAGAAGAAGCTGTTTCTGCCTCTACTTGCTTGGCAGTCATCTCTGCCTGCTTTAATGCTCTTTCAGCCGCTCTTTCATCGCGTTCATTAGCTTTCTCCTGTAATAGTAGGTATTCAGAGTACTTCTTTTCACTCCAATTTGTTAATTCATCACCTGTCAAATGTAATTTTATCCCCATATCGATGAAATCAAATAATGAAGACATGATGAAAAATGTCAATGAAATACCAGCCACACAAAATATGTTATAAGTGGTTAGTAATGAACAATTTACAATTGATTTCTATTGACAATACGTGCCTAAAATTGCATCCTTAAAGTAAATGAAAAGAAAAATATACTCAAGTGCCCTGGATGCGGTGAAGAACGGTTGGAAATCGGGCTAGGAACTGTAGGGTCGCTACTTCGAAAATACAAATGACCTCTACGGCAAGGTTTCGGATGGTACGGAAAACCTGCTTTGTTTTTGGAGAAAAATGAATTAGCGTCTATTTGTTGGTGTGTGCCTGCTTGTCACTAAGTATTGATTAGGTTTGTATGGCGTTGAGTGTGATTGTAGGTCGTAAGTTTGTCCGTCAACAATTTTTTTTTTCAAATACAAGTTACTTTCTTTCCAAAACTCTTTGCTTTCCACAACTCAATGCACAAAGACAATCTATATGTATCTCAACATTCTACAACATTGATGACACATCACTTACATCAAGATGACATTCAGTAAGGACATAGACATCAAGTTTACAAAATGGCGACAAGGTCACAATGGCGACAAGATCACAATGTCGACAAGGTCAAAACGGTGACAAGTTTCACAAATCACAAATGTTTTACACGGTTACAAGATCAAACAATATGTATGCACTGTACGTTTACAAATAGTCTTACACATGGTTAAACAATGTAGTTAATAATCAAAATGAGCCTTCCACGATCACATTTACATGTACTATAAAGTTTGACACAAATTCTAAGTTCACAAACTCTAGTTTTAAATCGTTAATCACATAAACACGTTCATTTCAAAGCCGGACGAATGCCACCACGTCCACACATGTCAGGGTCTTAAACTTGGCTCGCTAACCTAACACATGTGGGACAGTACAAGTACAACGTGATTTGACGTAAGACTCAACGACACACCGTTCAATGGATTTATTCACATATTAAATACAGAACGATGATCACAACAATATATACTGGATACATCAATGCACTTACATCCACAATACAGCTCACAAGTCTGACACTCAAGATGTCCAGACACTCGACTTTCAAGCACAGAAAACCACACAACGTCTTTCTCTCATCACACGTCTGTCCGAGTCGAAGTCCCAGAGCTGTCTGCCGCTAGTTCGCAACTCGCCTCCCACCTCAGGTGGCTTCACGAGGCAGGCGTGCGTCTAGCGTCGTCCTGGCCTGACCGCTGGTCGCTCGTCAGCCAGCAATCTTGCAGGCCGGTAACTACCACTCGCCTGGCGGCGTAACGAAGTTGCTGCATCCCTACTGGGAGCTAAGTCGCCTGGCGGCGTAACGATGTCACTGCATCACTGTACCTTTTCTGGACTCTGACATACTACTACTACTACTATTGCTGCTGCTGCTGCTGCTACTACTACTACTACTGCTACTACTACTACTACTACTACTACTACTACTACTACTACTACTACTACTACTACTACTACTACTACTACTATTGCTGCTGCTGCTGCTGCTACTACTACTACTACTGCTACTACTACTACTACTACTACTACTACTACCACTACTGCTGCTGCTGCTACTACTACTACTACTGCTACTACTACTACTACTACTATTACTACTACTACTACTACTACTACTACTACTACTACTACTACTACTACCATTCAAGAAGCCAGTGGTGCCCACTTCACGACCACAGGCAGCACACGATGGAGGCGATGGCAGTAACACGGACTTTAATATGGCTAGAATCAGAGAATTATACTAACGCTTGTGTACTAAGCGATTCAATGAGCATGATCCGAAAGATCAAGACCGGTTGTGTACATAGACAGTGGATTGAATCGCTGCGAAGGTCTGTTGTTAGTAGAGTCATATTCATCTCTGCCCCGCGACATTCGGGAGTTCTTCAATAAATCACCGAATTTGTAAAAGCACAATCACGTGTAATAGAACGGAAGGTGCTGCTAGAAAAAAAGTCACGTTGCTGAAACAATCATAGAGAGCACAAATCATGTTGCAGGAGGAGATACAAGCCTACGTGTAGCTACAACTGAATCAGGAATTCAATTCATTACAAGGAATAAATGAACTTCTATTTGCAGACGATCAGTGCCTGTTTTACAGCGATGAGGGCAGACTACAAGATCATATTACTAATCTGAGTTCAACCTGCAGCAGATACAATATGAGTATAAACACAGCCAAAACCGAAGTAATGCAAGTTAGCAGATCGCCAGGCCCACTAAGTATACAGATAAATAACACACCTCTGTGTCGTGTCCTCCTTTAAAGTGTCGTCCCTGGAGTGAGGAGATCCGACACCCACATTATAATATTATTTTTTTTCCCCTCAATATTCTGGAGAATCCACCAGCTTCCGTCCAACACACTCCATCAGCCTATGGACACCTTTTCCTTTCACTCTCACACTGTCGTACTATGCCCCTTCTCATACTTCCCCAACGCAACATACTCAACAACTCTTGCTTCTAGAAATTAATAAAGAGTAATTTATTAAAATAAAAATGTAACGTATATGAGACGTGTATGTGAAGAAAATGTGTGACGTGTTCTATAAAGTGTGTAGACTCTGTCTCTCAGACATCAACTCAGTCAGCTGATCACAGCAAAGATAGACCACAGCACGTTACGTCAGAACAAGTACGTCTCACCCGTTGCCGGAACCATCTTGCCGGATAATGCTTTGCCTCTGTAGACCTCTGGTAATCCAATTTCATGAACATCCGAAATAGACACCGGTGGTATTCAGAGTTAATCAGGGACCGGTTGCACTCTACACAATGTCCGTTCCTAATGTTCCTAAACAAACTGCACAAGTCTTTTGCAGTGTGTACGCAGTTAGTTAGTTAGTTAGTCGACAGATCATCCTCGTTGCACATCGAACCACTCAGTTCATAAGGGCTACTTACTAATGTTAATTGTTACTGTACTGGATTGATCCTCACTCGTGTCTATCCAGCCTCACATATACTGTCATGTGTTCTATTACACGAGATTATATAACTCTAGGTAACTATTAGACTGTTCTCATTTAGTTACTACTGTCTGATGCTGTGTGGTGCATCAGTAATCATCACTATCTTTGGTGAATCAACTTCCTCCTAGCTTTAGTTACGTTCTGTATGCAACTTTATTGATTGTTGAACTGGTGTTCTTCAGAATGGGTTTTTTAATTCTTCCCCAAAACTTGTAGAGTTTCCTTGGATCTGGTAGGGAACCTAGGATAGAAACAACACATCTGGTGATAGTACTAGTCACTGATCCCTTCGGCTGAGTGTAAGCCTATCACCTTGCTTAATGATCTTTAGCTAACTAGACTTAGTCATAGAGCAGATTAGCTACCCACCTAGAGTCGAATCAGGCTATGACAAAGAAAAAATATCAGCAAACAGAATGCGGAACCCCGCCCACCAGGGACACCTACGGGAAGATCCCAATTATCCTTCATTACTCAACTAGTAAAGCTTATCAACACTTCACTAATCTATTCTAGCTAACCGAGCCAAGTATCACTTCCCTACTCTAGCTAGTTTCCACTAACAGTGCTAATCATCACACTATAGTTTAACAAGGCTACTGCCTAAAGTAATTATAACGAATATATTATAATAGGTTATACCTTAAATGGCACTACTGCAGTCCTATCAATCATATCTACATCTGCCATTATAGGCACGTGTAAAATTAAGTCACTAATTAACACACGGTAGATATTATTTCCACTAGGCGCTGCAGTGCCCTGCACTCTGACTAGAGCATTATTCAAGTCCACCCTAGTTGATCCCAACTCGAGTTTATATGGCAAACTACCCAAGTTGTCCACGTGACGTTATCCTTTTCGCCCCCACACAGGTGTTATTTGGACATATCAGCCATTTGCAAGAATCTATTTTCCTGGCTTTAGTCCTGTCAAAGTTGTCAGTAATTGTTAAGATTTTCAA
Source organism: Cepaea nemoralis (assembly GCA_014155875.1). Taxonomy (NCBI): domain Eukaryota; kingdom Metazoa; phylum Mollusca; class Gastropoda; order Stylommatophora; family Helicidae; genus Cepaea; species Cepaea nemoralis. The sequence continues at coordinate 30,459 of JACEFZ010014848.1, forward strand.
AACAAGCCAGCAAGTTTATGTCTACTTCCAACAAAGAGTTGCAAATAACCCCGTCAACTTCTCGATGTGCCGGAAACCAAGAATTGACAGATGCACTGTTTTCCTGTCTCTCGCTGCCAATTCCGGTTTGTCTCTGACTGTTGACAACTGTCAAGCTTCTGTTCAGTGGTGACAATCCCAGCAGCCATTTCCGTCTGATGTGTTTATGACTTGTCAAAGTGATATCTGATTCAGCGCACTCACTTCCTCCTCACTCACCACCAAATGTGTATATGGGCTGACCTGATGTAACCTGTGCTGTTTTTCCAGTACGGCTGTTGTGGGCCTAGAAAATACACGCCCAGCAAACGTCGGTAAATTTATCTGTTTAACTCATGGCAATCTCGCGACACTCTGAAACAAGTTAAAGAATTCAAATACCTTGGAAGTATGATCACAGAAGATGGCAGATTGGACAGAGAATTCCTTCTTGTGTTCTTACTGTACTTCGGCTCAAGTGGTACATGGCTATAATGTTTTCTAGCAATTGCCTTTGTATCCCATAGTCTTCAAGAATGGTCCATAATTTGTATCCGTCTACTCTATCGAAAGCCTTTTCCTGATGTACAAACACAATATTCTGCTGGTCACTATATTCGATAGTTTTTTTCACATATTTGTCTAAGTGTAAATAATGCATCAGTGCAACTTTTATCTTTCCGAAAACCGAATTGTCATAAAATTGGGAAATTTAAAAAAAAAATCCTCCCCGGCGGGGAATCGAACCCCGGTCTCCCGCGTGACAGGCGGGGATACTTACCACTATACTACCGAGGACACAAGAATAAGTGTAGCATATTTCATAATAATACAAAAATGCTCGTATTGCTGCGATAAGTATTAATATTATAGGTGGGTTAGGGGTATTCCTTGAAGAAATTAGAACAAGAATCGCTATGGCAAGATTAAAAACATTCTGACCAATAAAAAGATAATTGAAACGAGAAAAAGAGTGTTGAGGGGATATATAGAGCCTGTTCTTTAGGGTACTTTTGCCTTAATTCACCCCAAACAAACGTCACAAGCTATATTTAGGGTCACCAACTATATTTAGCACTGACGGTGATCTCCACTGTGTTCGGGTACAGTGCGATTCAATTGCCTGACAGTGTTTCTTTGGCTTTGGGGCTTTGGCAACCGTTTCTCTCTCTCTCTCTCTCTCTCTCTCTCTCTCTCTCTCTCTCTCTCTCTCTCTCTCTCTCTCTCTCTCTCTCTCTCTCTCTCTCTCTCTCTCTCTCTCTCTGTGTGTGTCTCTCTCTCATCATGAGTTTTCTGGAGCTGGCAGCAGCAGCTGTCCACAAGCAGAGTAGCGTTGCTTTAATTTTCTGCAGCATCATGGCATCTGACATTCTGCTAGACTCTGTTCTCATAATCATGTCATGGTACTATCGCTGACTGAGCAGTCAGCATAAGGTCATCATGCAGTGGATACCATCCCACTGTGGAGTACCCGGAAACGACAGAGCTGATCAATTGGCTAAGGAAGGAGCCCATTACATACCACCAAAAGAAAAGAATGATCAAATCAGTCAGAAGGCTACCAAAAGCTGCTCAAGACGACTACCACGTTATAGACAGACAAGAACAAGTCATTATTCTGCGCCTCAGAACAGAACACAATAGATTACGCAACCACATGTATACAAAATTCAAGATTAGTGACTCAGCCATGTGCACATGTGGTTTGGCCGCGCAGAAAGCGCAGCACATATTCCAAGACTGCCCAAACTGCCAACATGCCCAGGCTGACCTTCTGGCCTAGAGAGACAACAATGGACGATAAACTCTATGGACCGCTGAGTGAACTAAAAAATACGGTACTTCAATTTTAATTCACCGCGAACAACCGCAAACAAAGAAGAATCCCTTCGAGCCTCATTTGCATAGGTCCGGCGTTCATTTTCCGGTTCGGTGGTTCGGTGGACTGCTACGGGCCCAAAAACTTAAAAACATCCATCGATCGGTCTAGCACTCCACCGAACACTAAACCGGAAAATGAACGCTGGACCGATGCAAATGAGGCTCGAAGGGATTCTTCTTTGTTGCGGTGAATTAAAATTGAAGTACCAAAAATACTGTTAGATTCATACAAGAGACACATTGCAGTTATAAACATATTTCAAGCGAACGAAAGAAGAAGAAGAACAAGAAGAAGAACAAGAAGAAGAAGCGCACTGAGCGTCAGGACAGATGGAGATGCCACGACGACATTCACCATGTATGTCGGCAGGACATCCTCCCGCTGAGACAAGGCGCACATGGCTGCAAGGCCTCGCGTCTCCCGTACAGACAGATCATCATCATTCTTTTCGTATACTGTTGGTCTCAAAAGTTGACAAGCATTTCATTTTGCCAGTTACAGTTGGGGCGGGGGATGTCGCCGAGAGCAAGTGTTGCACACCGATAAAATTGCGCGCCGAGCTACGGCGCAACACAGGGAACCCCTGGATGTGACGTCATACCCTGGGATTCCGATTATTTGGGGTGAATTAAGTCAAAAGTACCTTCTTTTGTATGGATGTGAAACTTGGACAATGTGCAGTCAAACTGAAAAACATCTGATGGCTGCAGAAATGTGGTTTCTGCGGAAAATGCAAGAATACCATGGACAGACAGAAAAACCAATGACCAAATAAATACTACAGGAGACAAATGAAAATCGTAGATTGATTAGAGAAATTAGACGTAGACAGTCAAATTTTTTATACATGTTATGAGGAGAAATGGATTGGAGAACTTGGACTGGGGACAACTGGCAAGATCGAAGGGAAGAGACCAAGGGGGAGACCAAGCAGTAAATACCTGGATGGCTTGGCCACATGGCATGGACGAGATAGGAACACTGAGCTGATCCACGACTCTGGTGATCAAGTGAAATGGCGAGTCATGACCGCCCACGCTTTCCGGCATGGCACATGATTGATTGATTGAGGGGTATTCCCTATCAAAGGAGAGGTAAGGTGCCCCCTTCCCTCCTCTAGCCTACGGGACACCCTTGGGCAAGGTGGAGTTGAGTACCCGTTTAGCCTCCCGATCAGGGTTACGTGAAGCCATGGGTGCAGGTGGTGGATGAGGTTGAAGAGCAGCCAACATATAGTTGAATTAAGGTCTCCAGCTTCACGACGGTAGGCAGAGGATCTCATTTTTTGGGGAAACAATGACTTCGGTCATCGACCAGTATGGTCACTGCTAGGAAGGAAAGCAATGGCAAACTACCTTCTTTACAGATGCCAAGAATATCAATATCATGTACTGCAGTCTTATCGATAATCAGAGAAACGGCATGATCCACGACTCTAGTGATCGAGTGAGATAGTGTTATTAGTGTTATAAACATAACTGATAATTCTGCTCTGCACTATTCTTATATCCACAGGTGCTCAGTCTTTCTCACCATGTATGTAATGTGTTATTATATTATGCGCATTATTATATTCTAACTGCCTCATACGACATATCATATCATATCTACTACTACTACTACTACTACTACTACTACTACTACTACTACTACTACTACTACTACTACTACTACTACTACTATATTATATAGTATAGTAAGTGAGTAGTCTACATTATCATAATGATTATGATTACGGATTACGAGCGTGCATCAGTTGTCCTTTTTGAATTGTCACTTCAGATCAGGCAGTCCCACCGGGTGTCCACAATCAATAAATCATGTGCCATGCCGGGAAGCGTTGGCGGTCATGACTCGCCATTTCACTCGATCACCAGAGTCGTGGATCAGCTCCGTGTTCCTGTCTCGACCATGCGATATGGCCAAGCCATCCAGGTATCTACTTCTCAGTCTTCCCCTTTTTCTGTTCCCTTCGATCTTACCAGTTGTCACCAAGTTCTCCAATTCATTTCTTCTCATAACATGTCCAAACAATTGTGACTGTCTGCGTCTAATTTCTTTAATCAATTTACGATTTTCATTTGTCTGCTGTAGTACTTGGTGTCCACAAAAAACTTTAAATCTTAAAGTCTTAATCCTTAATAACACACTTATTGATGGTTAACCCTTAAACAAAGCTATGATTTTTTACAGGATCTTCATTTCTTATTTTAATTTACAGCTAAACATGATAGATCGTGATAGGTTGTTTTATTTCTACTATTTCCCCGTGTACCTACCACCATGATGGGTGCGGGATCTCCATTCTCTATAGTTATAATCTATGTTACTGTGATAGAAATTATGTCCACCCCATTATAGTGTCGTCTGGCTAAAGTCCACGGTGGAAAGACTATAGACTAGACTAGGGGTGGCCAACACGAGGCCAGCAGGCCGCATGCGGCCCGCCGGGAGTCATGTTGTGACCCGCGGAGTGGAAAACGACGATGTGGTCGAAGCTGTAGCACGCTTGCTTGGTTACTTTAATTAACAAAAAATTTTAAAAACAAAATTAGGTGCGTGGCCCGGCAGGAAATATTATTTCTGAAATTTGGCCCACCTGCTGAAAAAGTTGGCCAACCCTGCTATAGACTAAGGGTACTCTCAACAACAGACACTTAGCCTAACATACCAATACCAACACCCTACATCGAGGAAGGAGAAAACAAACATCTATATTAGAGATACAGTCCTTAAGACAATCAGGAAAGAAGTGGTTTCTATGGGATGTGAGTAGTCCTGTTGAAAGTGGTCATCATAAAGTCTCGGGAGAGTCGGGCGTTTACCGTCAGTGTGGTAGGTAGTTTCAGTGGATAGATAACTTGATGGTAGTCGGATTCCTCCCCGAATTCATGTTGGCAGATGCACCGGGTACACAATGTTCGCCTCCCCGAGGGCAGAGTGTCTTCTGGCTAGCACATACAGAGATGTCAATGTGTGATTTTTTAATTTTTTTTTTGCATATCTTATTTACAGGACTTCGCTGTCAACACCAGCATTTTACTGCTGTTGTTGATGTCTAGGCAGTTTACGTTCAGTAATTTGCCATTGTTTTATGAAGGACCGGCTCCCATGTCAACACGTTAAAACCCAACGCAACGTGGTCTGTTGCCAAATCGGTCGCAGCTGTGTTTCGAACGCGGGTAAGCGGGCTTACGAATCGCGTCCGCAAGTCCTTAGCTAAGGAGACCTGCTCAATGTGGAATAATTCATAATAACTGCGATACATGAAACGTTTCGTAGGTGGATGTGTGAACTTACAACAGGAGAAAAAAGCCCGGGAGACAAGACCCAAGCCCAAGGTGGCCCGCCCGCCGAGAGCGTCAGTGAGGAAAGGAGTCAAAACATTCAGCGAGGGTGGCACTTCTGATGATCGGCAACCCCTTTGTCGTGGTTGATTCCTTCTCGGTGGAGTTTTTACCATCATTTTGTATTTCAGCCTGTTGAAGACTCAGCATAGGACACAACAGACTGACATACCATATCATATGTTGACTAATTAAAGATAGGACTAGGACAGTTGTTCTCAACCTTTTTTTTGGCCCATGCCCTCTTTCACCATATTTTCAGAAAGTCATTCCCCCCCCCCCCCTTTTTTCGTATTTCCTACCTAAAATTCCCCACCCCGCCCCTACACGGTATACGTAATAATGGAAGCTAAATTTAATAGCACATACTAAAACAAGTCTAGATGCCCACATAAAAAGTGATTTGTGGGTCTACTTACTTTATAAAATGAATTTTAGAAGGGTGAGACATACAGAACATTAAAGTATGAAGGGAAAAACAATACAATATCAAGTAATCGGTTCTTGTATTAACGCAATCTTGGAATAATCTTAATTCCTCCCCTGGAAACCCTAAATTTCCCCCTGGTGGGGGGGGGGGGGGAATTCCCCACCGGTTGAGAACCACTGGACTAGGAGGTACTGATGAATGTAACTATGGAACAGGTAAATAAATGATAGCCAAATAAATAATTTTAAAAAAAAATATTAGTTCAGGAGTGTCCGACATATTATTATGTAGAAAATAGAAAAGGAGTTTGACCTACAGTGTAGACTACACTCTCTCTCTCTTCTCTATCTATCTGAGGCTATGATTGATGGGGCTGTAACAAGTTCATGTCGATGATACTTTCTTTGAATTTATTCATAAAGGCAGTTAAAGGTGTAAGGAGGAGAAGAATTAGATTTTCCCTGCCGGTTTCTTTGCGAAAACGGAAATGGCGAACAGTAACGATCTGTGACTGCCAGCTGTCAACAACAACACGTTTACTTAAGAAAGAAGACACGAACGGCGGCCCCTTGTTTCTGAAACAGCGCCCGACTAATCCATTTCTTGACCACGTCATACAACTACAACAACTGTTGGACTTAATGAAACATTTCAGTCTTATTATAGTAACACTTCAACTGAATGTTTATACTCATACACAGATTCAGATACTGACTGAGATACTTTGTAATTTGAAATTTGTTAAAGACCAGCCTTAGTCTTACTTAGTTACTATACTTTTAATACTTACTACTACTACTAGTATTACTCCTTTTACATGTGTGACGTTATCTCCATCAGATTTCTGATTTGACGTGGCCAAGATTTAGAGCTCAGTTTGGTCTTGGCTATCTCAGATGATTGTCTGCTTATTCACAATCGCAAACTGACTGACTAGTCGAGTGAGCCGAGTATTCATGTGTATAACAGTATATCTTAATAAATATCATGTTATTGTATTTAAAGCAACTCCTCTGAGTCATAAATAAACTCATAAGTTATACTTGCAACATTTCTATTATTTAATGGATGTTCTCCCCCCCCCCCCCCTACTTTATACCTTTTTTATTTTCATCATACTATACTGTGTTGGTTAGGACTGTTAGGCACGAACACCACTGCAATATAACGTAAATATAAATGGAATATCATTAAAGTAACTTAGTACAAGATCTCAACCAGATACAAAAAAGGATTATGTAACAAGATAACTGGACAGCTCTGTAGCTGGGCAGAGAAGGGCACTCACTTGTCCTGACAGTTGGATTGGGCTGTCAAAGGCTGAGGTAACAGAACTCCATGTGGATGTGGAAGGCAAGGGGAAACCACCACATTATCTTCCCAAGTCTTCATGACTAAACACACTTCAATGTCAGTAAATGACGTCAATGACTGTTTTAAGACATTCTTGTCCGGTTGGGAAAATCAAGTGCCACCAAATCGTCACCCAAAGACTGAAGGCAGCATATTAATTAAAACAAATAAGTTTAAAATAGGTATATGGAATGTTACCCCGGGAAGGTTAACCCGGTCAACAAATGCCCGCAGAAGTCGGATGTGTCGGCCTAACGGCGCAAGAACGCAGCTCTGCTGTAAACAGGCACAACGCAGTCAACGTCCGGAAAAAAAAACTCTGGATGAACGCAGAAGAAGAAGATATGGAATGATAAGTGAGCTTGGAAAGTTACACAATGTTATAAGTGAAATGGAAATTATGAAATTTAATATTCTGGGCGTAAGTGAGATGAGCATGTTATGAGAAGAAATGGATTGGAGAATTTGGTGACAACTGGTAAAGTCGAGGGGAACAGACCAAGGGGAAGACCTAGAAGCAAGTACCTGGATGGCTTGGCCTTGTGGCATGGTCGAGACAGAAACACAGAGCTGATCCACGACTCTGGTGATCGAGTGAGATGGTAGAACATGACCGCCCACGCTTACCGGCATGGCACATGATGGATGGATGGAAGTGAGATGAGATGGAAGGGATTAGGCAAAATTATAAATGAAAAACACACAATAATTTATTCTGGAGGGGATACACATGAAAAAGGAGTAGAGCTAATATTTGATAAACAAACAGCCAAATCAATTAATGGTTACTGGTGTAATTCAGACACAGTTATTATGGTCACATTGAAAGGCAAGCCAGTAGATATAAATATTGTATAAGTATACGCACCAACAACAAGCAGTAGTGATGACGAAATACAAAATTTTTATAATGAATTAGACATGGCAATGTCTCAAATTAAATCGCAAGATATAAAAATAATACTAGGTGATTTTAATGCAAAAGTAGGAAAAGGAAAAATGGCGGATGTAGTGGGGAATTATGGTTTAGGAACAAAAAATGAACGAGGAGAACAACTAATACAATGGGCAAATATCAATGATATGATAATTGGAAACACCTGGTTTGAACATCATAAAAGACGACTTTACACATGGAAAAGACCTGATAAGAAAATACTCAACCAAATTGACTACATACTTATTAATAAAAGGTTTCAAAGTGCGTTAATTAATAGAAAGACAATGCCGGGTGCTGACTGTAATAGTGATCATGTACCACTATGTGGTATAATAAAAATAAGACTTAATAGAAGAAAAAAGTGGTTAGGAACATGAGACTTAATAAAGAGGTTTTGAAGGTAGATAAAGAAATTCAAGAACAATTCAGAGTGATTGTGAAAAATAGGTACAATGCAATAGCTAAAATACAGAATATAAACGAACAATGGGAAATATTAAGGGATTCCATTCATCAAACGAGCAAAGAAATATTACCGGAGAGAAGCCAAAAGGCTAAGAAAAAATGGATGACTGAAGAAAAAGAAATATTAAAGTTGATGGCCAAAAGAAAACAGAGTAAAAATGATAAGCATGATATAATGAGATAAATAAAGAAATAAGAAATAATTGTGTGAAGGCAAAAGAAAGTTAAATGAACAGTGCAAGAAAATTAAATTACATTCTATTAAAGATAAAAAAAATATGCACAAACAAATCAATGAGATTACAGGAAGAAATATAAGAATAAATACAGGTTGTTTAAAATCAAAAACAGGAAATATATTATTGGAGGAAGATGCTATAATGACGAAGTGGAATGAGTATATAAGAGACTTATATGATGGAGAAAGGGCAGAATTAACAGAAGAAAGTAACTTAGAAGGTCCACCTATTCTAAAAGAAGAAGTTGATGACGCTATTAAGCATATGAAGAAAGGAGAATCAGCTGGGCCAGATGGAATCACAATAGAAGAATTAGAAGTAATGGGAGAATTTGGAGTAGATATATTAACCAAAATGTTGAATGATATTTATAGCAGTGGATATATACCAAGCGATATGTTGAAATCTGTATTTATAGCTATACCAAAAAGACAAGGAGCAATTGAATGCGAAGATTTTCGTACAATTAACCTCATAAATCATGTCACTAAGCTTCTACTCAGAATTATAATGAGAAGAACAAGGAAGAAAATGAAAATGGAAATTGGTGAAGAACAGTATATACACATTACGAACACTATTAGAAAGATCAGTTGAGACAAAGAAAGACATATATTTGTGCTTCATTGATTATACTAAGGCATGATGAACTGATTAAAATGTTGGAAGATAGGATTGGTTGATGGGAAAGATCTCAGAATAATAAAAACTATTTACTGGAACCAAACAGCAGCAATTAAAATGGGAAATAAAGTAGGAAATTATGAACACACAAAGTTGGGAGTAAGACAGGGATGTGTTTTGTCACCAGATTTCTTCTCCTTCTGTAGCGAAGTAATAATGAGCGAGATCAAAGAAAAGCCAGGAATAATATTTGGCGGTTATAATATAAATAATATACGCTATGCAGATGACACAGTATTGATAGCGGATAATGCAACAGATCTACAACAATTGTTGGACATTGTAGTAATAGAGAGTGCAAAGAAAGGACTCTCCTTGAATATCAAGAAAACAGTAACAATGGTGATATCAAAGAAACGGGTGACACCCAAATGTGAAATAGAGATAGAAGGGAAAATTCTTCACCAAGTGGATAGTTTTAAATATCTAGGGACATTTAAATCATCAGATGGAATATGCACAACAGAGATCAAGAGCAGTATAGGGCAAGCAAAGGCTGCATTTAAAAAAATGAAGAATATCTTATTAAATATCTAGGGACATTTAAATCATCAGATGGAATATGCACAACAGAGATCAAGAGCAGTATAAGGCAAGCAAAGGCTGCATTTAAAAAAATGAAGAATATCTTATGCAATAAGTTGCTTTCATTGAATGTAAGAAAGAGAGTGCTGAGGATTGTCCTAGAACCTGTTTTGCTGTGTGCTGTGAATCTTGGAATATAAATGAACAAATTAGGAAGAGATTGGAAGCAACAGCGATGTGGTTCTTTAGACGAATGTTGCGAATTCCTTGGACTGCCAAAGTTACTAATGATGAATGCCTTAACGAGGCTGGCGAAACTAGAACATTATACACAACAATAAGAATGAGACCAACAGCTTTTTTTGGTCACGTGATGAGAAGAGAAGCGCTGTAGAACATCATGACAACTGGAAAGATTGAGGGGAAGAGAGACAGAGGCAGACCATGAGAAATGATGCTGGATGGATTGCAATGGTGGCATGGAGGAATATTAACGGCAGAGTTGATCCAGAAAGTCATGAATGCCTATGCCAGTTGGCACGGCACTTGATGATGATGAGTAAAAGATCACAAGTATCTAAGCAGTGTGTCCACAAAGAATAGAAGACTAGATAGAGAAACTGAAACAAGAATACATAAAATTTCTGTATTTCTGAGAAAGCACACATCAATTATCAAATAGTACCAGCACCAAATTTAACACAACAGTAAAACATCAAAATAACTCAAATGTCAACATGCTTACAAAATAGAAGCTGTGTTGAATGCTGACACAGAAAGATCTAGAAAGTAAGGGAGAAGAGAAAAAAGTAAGTGGTATAGTGCCCATTTATGGGCTTCATATATTAAGATTCCCATGGACTCTGTTATTCCCTCTGTCCATCGTATGTGGCCAGCCACTTCATCAGGCTCTATGTAGTCTGTACATCATTGCTTGTTGTGTAACCAGTCAGTATAACCAGGAAATCACAACTGATAAACCTCAACCTAAGAGACTTGGAAGCTGCCAGCTGGTTAATGGTAGAACATTTGATGACTGTACTCAAGGTAGAACATTTGGTGACTGTACTCAAGATAGAACATTTGATGACTGTACTCAAGGTAGAACATTTGATGACTGTACTCAAGATAGAACATTTGGTGACTGTACTCAAGGTAGAACATTTGGTGACCGTACTCAAGGTAGAACATTTGATGACTGTACTCAAGGTAGAACATTTGGTGACTGTACTCAAGATAGAACATTTGGTGACTGTACTCAAGATAGAACATTTGGTGACTGTACTCAAGATAGAACATTTGATGACTGTACTCAAGATAGAACATTTGGTGACTGTACTCAAGTGTAGTCCATACATATGATACTAGTTCTAGTGTACAGGACTTGTCAAGGACGAGAAATCAACATCTTAGCCCAGCTGTCCAGTGTAAGGGTTGAACCTGCTACCTCGGCATCAGCACAACCCTAGTAATAAAGTAAACTATTTGTCAACTTCTTGCTTGAGAGACAGACAAATTGAAGTTAGATTTTATCGCTAGCTAAGCATGACCTAAGTCTCTAAGCTAATGTCATGAACTAGCTTGCAGTCAGGTTTTGACAGAGAAAGAAAGTACCCCTGGCACGCAATCAGAATTCTTAGCCCTCATTCTGAACCCACTATGACTAATTCGCTAAATTAATTATCTAGACTGACCTCGTGCTATCATCTAAAAATACGAAATTTTAATGCACAGAGGATATTTAATGCCATCTTGTCACAAGCCGACAGATGCTTTATTTATTCCAGTGCCAGACATGGACAGTCCTAAAAACACACAGCTGTAAACATCACAAAATATGAAATGGGATGCATAAGAACACAGCTAGAAAAACCATAAGAGACAGAGAGATGAAAAAGAAAGTAAGAACAAATGTAGGGATAACACCAATTACTAACTTTATTGAACACCAAAGAAGTATATGGTTTGAACATTTAGTTAGAATGGAACAAGATCAACCAGCGGCTAGAGCTGTCTACATGAGAACATTCGGATACAAGACAAGAGGACAACTCAGGAACATTGAAGAAGTCATATATGACATTAGCGCAAGCAGCAAGACAAAAGAAACATAGCAAATTACACTTGTTTCCTCTATGCAACGCTTCACGATAAGAACTGTAGTAGGACAAAAGTAGAAGTACGAGGGTAAGTTAATAAGTAAGTCACAAATGGCTGTAGAAAACTAACTAAAGATGAAAACAACTTGAAACCTGTTTATTTTTATAGATACACTGTCCCTTTATTTCTCAACATAATTTTCACCAACATTGATGCACTTATCCCATTGTTTTATCAGTCCTGCCAAACCAGCTGCATAGAACTGTGCTGCTCTGTTTTCTAAACCACATTTTCACTTCACATTCAACTTCGGTGTCATTCACGAAATGTCTCCCGCCAAGGTGGGTTTCCTGTTTATGCTAACAAATGTTTGTCCTGTAAAGCGGTGCATAGCTGGGTAGAAAACGTTACGAGGGTGAGTCAATATGTAAGTCACCCAGTTCTGTGGGATGATAGGTCAATGAAAACAAAGCACGCAGTTCTATGCAGCCAGTTTGGGAGGATTGATAAAACGATGGGATAAGTGCATCAATGTTGGTGGAAATTATGTTGAGAAATAAAGGGACATTGTATGTATAAAAATAAACTTATTTCAAGTTGTTATCATCTTTAGTTATTTTTCTACAGCCATTTGTGACTTACTTATTAACTTACCCTCGTAGATTAGGTAGACAGAGGTCATGCTTTATAATTACAATATAAACCATTAGTCTAATAATCAGTTTAAATAATATAATTCTCTAACCTATTAAAGTGCTGTGTATGCTATAAATTCTGTAAACTTTATATTATAATAAAGTTATATATTGTCTTAAAATAGTCTTAAAAGTTGAGAGGATTGACTTCATTGCCCCAGGTTTAATCCTATATGGGTCGGTCTCTTTCGGCAGGATGACCTGCCAAAATCATCGCACAAAGCACGAACTCCGTAGCTCCGGTGACGATCCCAGGAGTCTCCGAGAAAAATGCACTGGTGAACCGAAAGACGTAGGCAGGAATCGAACCCACAACCTTCGGAGCATGAGGCAGACGGCTGGACCACTTTGCCATGGAGACTTCCTGTTATATACTGTATTGTGACACAGTTAAAGCTGCAGGCTGATCAAAGGAAAGTCATGGATGGCTCAGGCAGAGGACACAATGAGAGACATGTGCAAGCTTGAGAATATTGGGAGGAGAGGAGTGGATCAGAATGCCAGTGGAAAAGTCAGACCTGTGCAGAGTTATAATATTGGTCAGGAATGTAGGGATTGGCCAGCAGGTTGCACTGAATGGGAGATGCAAGAAATGATTCATGACCAGGTGATGTAGTCATCTACACGGATGGCTCTGTGCAAAGAGTTACAAGAAGCGCCTGAGGGTTCGTGGCAAAGACTGTTGGATGGTGTTTGGTGCAGGAGAGCCTGGCATATGATACCATAACATTTAGTCTGAGAATGGAGGTGGAGGAAGTCACGGCGGAGTTCTGCTGGCTGGAGGACAAACAGAGCGGGTATGTTGTGGTTGTGACAGACTCACAAAGTATGATTGACAAAAGTGAAGACAGAGATGCTTCGAGCAGAGTGACAGGCTTCCATTCAACAATCAAAAATAGAGAGAGATTTTTTCCTCCAGGACATACTGGTGTGGCAGGTTGGCAGATTGGCTGGATCTGAACCCCTTACTGGAGTATTGCTGCATAAGGCAGAAATGGTCAGTGCCCTTTGAAATCATGTGTAAAGTGCAGAATAACAAGTAGATCATCACTGCTTGGAAAGAATATTGCTAAAGAGAGTGACCAAAGGATCTGGCCAACACTCAAAACTCCAAGGAAAGGTCAGACAGACACATAATGAAGCAGCTATTACCATTAGCATTGGGACTCTTTGCCTGCTGTTGAAGATGAGGACGGAGCACTTATGGGAATGTCTAAAGTGCTGTGTTATCAGTTCTTGACTCATCTCGACTGTAGCATATACCCTAATGCTATCTAAAGAGGCCAATTGATTGATTGATTGATTGATTTAGGAATCGACATCACAGCATTCGGGGCATTCCCATAAGCGCTCCGTCCCCATCCTCAGCAGCCAGCGAAGAGTTCCAACACTAATAGCACTAGTAGCAATCTGATTATATGTCCGTCTCGCCTTTCCTCTAAGCGTCGAACGTCGGCCAGATCCCCTCGTCACTCCTCGCTGTCTCATTCTTGCCAGACCATGGTAATCCATTTGCTCCTCCGAGGTGTACACGTGCTCCCACTAGGCGTTGTTGTGTATAATGTTCTTAGACAGTGCTAATAGAATGTGAAGCAATGAGTTTGAGAATAACAACAGCAACATTTATAGCCACAAAAATAAGAAAGTAACATGAATGTAATCCTAACATTGTAATTTGATTTATTGTTTACTGCTACAGATCCAAGTCTTGTCTAATACCGAGACATAACCTCACCAAGATGCAGTGCCTGATATCGAAATGGTCAAGATATAATGCTTTTCTGGCAATAATTATCTCTCTACTCGTGCAACAGACTGTTAATGGACAGGGAGAGGCGGGCTCCAGTTCTAGCAGTATTCCAGATATAGACCTGAGCACATGGCAGCAGTCATACAATGAGAATAACAAGTTGCTAGTTTTATTCTGTGAGTTGTTACATCTGTTCAGCTTTTTATCTTATTCTGAAAGTTTTAACATTCGTTCAACAGTTGATCTTATTCTGAAAGTTTTCACAACTCTTCAACCGTTGATCTTATTCTGTAAGTTTTCACAACTCTTCAACCATTGATCTTATTCTGTAAGTTTTCACAACTCTTCAACCATTTATCTTATTCTATAAGTTTTCACAACTCTTCAACCATTGATCTTATTCTCTATTTTAACATTCGTTCAGCAGTTTATCTTATTCTTTAAGTTTTCACTACTCTTCAACCAGTGATCTCTTTCTTTCGTTCACTTCAAATTTGTCTATAACTGCAATGTTGTCTCTTGTATGAATTTAACTGTCTTTTTTTTAGTTCACAATGGTTTAGAATTAACATTAGAAGATAAACTCTATGGACCACTGAGTGAACTAAAAAACCATTTATCTTATTCTGTAAGTGTTTCAACTCTTCAACTATTTATCTTATTCTGTAACTTTTCATATCAGTTCAGCTATTAGTTTTATTCTTTACATATTGTACAGCTCAGAAATCAGAGGTAAGGAAAAGTGTTCTTAAAAGCTATATTTACCCAGTCCTGATGTATGGAAGTGAATCATGGACAATTAGCAAACAATTGAGGAATTATATGCAGGCTGCAGAGATGTGGGTGTTTATTTTAAATAGAAGAATGACGAGAACACCGTGGACAGATAACCAAAGGGTAATGCAGATATCTTGAATCAACTCACAAAGAAAACTGGTTACTCACATCAGAAGAAGACAGTCCACATACTTTGGGCATGTCATGAAAAGGGGAAAGCTGGAGTTTGTCATCACAGTGGGAAGGTTTGAGGGGAAAAGAGGCAGGGAGATACCAAGAGAAGATGCCGGACAGTTTGACATCACTCATGGAGGAACATAGTATCAGAAAAGATTGGCAGCAATTGAAACAGAAGGCTGTGGACAGACATGATCACCAGTGCCACACAGAAGAAGTAAGACAGCTCAGAAAGATGTATTCTATAGCTGGATGAAACAACCACAGACTGCTGAAAACTGTGAGATCTGCAGAAGACTTCATGCAGGAAACACAATTGCAGATATAGGCTGACTCTAAAGGAACAAAAAGAAGATAAAGAAGAAATAAACGAGGCTACTGGCAACCATACATCAAACTGAAGAGTTATAAAATACCTCTGAAGTTGGAGTCAGTTCGCCTGATGGCGAGGGACACTTAATAGGGAAAGCTAAACCACACGCAAAATTCAGTCCAACACTACTATAAGTAGTGTGTATGGACTACACTTGAGTTAAAGTGAGCGAGCGGGGAAAAAAAAAGAGTTACAAAACAGGCTCATAAGTAACTTATATACCCTGATGAAGCCTGGACAATGAACAAGAAATTAAAAAGTTGAAAAGAGGCCCTGGAGGTGTGGATATAAATGAGGGGGGGGGGGGGGATTCAAATACAGAGGTTCTAGAAAAAATGGGAATGAAAAGAAAGTTTTTGAAAGAAAAAAGAAAAGAGACAGGTGAAATATTTTGGTCACGTTAAAAGTCATAATACTCTTATAATAAAACCCATACTGGAGGCTGTTTGTGATTTTGTGGGCAAGTTTACATTCAGTAGCTTGCCAATACTTTCTGAACAGCCAGCAGTCATACCTGTATGACACCCACGCAAGGCGGTCTGCTTCCAAATCACCTGTGGCTGTGTTTCGGACAATCTATGGAGGATTGCATTATTGCATTTAACCCCTTCACCACAGTGCCAGCTTTAGCATGTTCTTTAGCAGTCTGTAAAAAGACTACTTGAGCATTTTACTTGCAATGTTACAAGATGGCAGCTGTACTTATTTCTTCTGTTTGTCATCAAGTTGTCTTTTATTTAATTCTAGATCGGCCGGACACATGTGAGAGATGCACCACGGCTTTAAATACTATAACTCAGATTGTTGGACAGCCAGAAGTTCCTACTGGTCAGTAGTTTCTAGTTTTCTGTCGCTGTTTGTTGATATTTTCAAGTTTCAGTGAGCGCTCAAATACAGCAACATACATCTAAAATCCAGAGTTCTTGTACTTGAACAGTTGCATACGAGAAAAAGAAGACCAGACTTCTTGTGTACACAGTACTTGAATGAGAAGAAGAACAGAGTTCTATGTACACAGTAGCAAATGAGAATATGAAGATCACAATTATGTGTACGCAGTAGCAAATGAGGAGAAGAAGATCAGAGTTCTGTGTACACAGTAGCAAATGAGAAGAAGAAGAACAGAGTTCTGTGTACACAGTAGCAAATGAAATAGAATCGGCAGTCTCTAGAAAACCAGCAGTTGCACATATTACTGCATAAGGCAAAACCAGCTAGTTCAGCAACAGCTGTCTGCCATTTTTCTGAACATGCAGTTCGCAATTCAGATTATCGCGGACAGATGTAAAAGCATTCCATTTGAAATCCATGGCTCACAGTATCGCTGCTCACACTATACTCAGTAACTGGGTCGGAACATTACTGTCACAGCATGTGGTTCATCTGGACTGTGATGCCACCTGAGGACACTCTTGACATCCTTAACAACAATACTGTCAATTTCTTTCAAATTGTTATCGTAAAATGTGATGCTTTAATTTGAATTTTGCAGATTCGATTACAGGCATGGGGGGAAAGTAAAGGTTGCCACGCTGCATGAAAAATGTACACCTTGTACATTACTACAGTGCCATTACTACATACCTTTTCTAGTTTAACGGAACCCCATATATTACGTCTGCAATACATATGTGTTGGTCTATGGATAGACGGCCCTCATGGATGTGACTAAAGCTGACGTGGATCTTGGTCCCCCATAGAGGCATTTTGATTTTGATTTTATCATTACCCCTATCTCATTCAACCTCAAAGAAAAGATATATTAGGGTCCATCCCTGGCTCAGATTAATAATCCTGTGACCGAGTCGGCCACAAATAGCCACAAAATATTAATTTGAAGGTGATTGTTGGCCAGAAATTGCAAGTGACAAAGCTTACGATACTCATCAGTCCACTCTCAAATCATGTATATATATAATATCCATTGACCGTGTGTTCTAACGTATGCAGGGTTTTCATGGTCAAGCTGTCTACCTTATGCTCTGAAAGTTGTGGGTGTGGTTTCAGATTGCTTTGTTAAGACCATGAGTGCAATTTTTCTGGAGACCCCTAGATCACTGGAGCTAAAGAGTTAGAGCTTTGTGCAGGATCTTGGTAGGCAGCTTGCCCTTCTGCAGAGAGAATTTCTTCTTCCATCTTCTTACGAAGCCTTCCCATTATGATTTTTAGTAGAATTTTACTTGCATGAGTGATCAGGGCAACAGTTCTATAGTTGGTGCATAATGCGTGTGGTTAATTTCCTTTAAATTTTATGTGGCCCTAGAAGACCAGTAAAAAATTATTTTTCCCCCAGAGAGAGAGGGGGAAATGATGTACATAGACTGCATTAAAAGTATGCTACGTTAATTTTTTAAAAATAAGTGAAGAACTATCAAGTTGATTATAAAATGTAAGTTGGCAAAGATTAAATACACTTTGTATAAACTATCTAAAAGTATTATTCTTTAAGTAAAAGTATCTGACTTTGTTATCAATTCTTTAATTTCTAAGAAATTACTAGAGAGATATTTGAGTTAGTTAATAATAATATAGCTAAGTATACAACTTCCTATTTTACTTTTCAGTCATCTCCCTTATAACCATATTAGATGTTTATGTTCCCTACTCAGTGCTAATCTAGGTGTTTTTCTTTTAGCTGTCTAATAATTTCTCAGAATGCTTGAACATAATTATTAATAATTGTAGTGAACAATCAAAGTATTACTATCTCATGTTATTATCATCATCATCATCATCTTCCACTTCTGCCGTCAAGCGTCGTGGGGGAGGAATAATTTGCATTCCAGTGGGCGGCACTGGATAGTGTCATTCCGTGTGATTGTACAATGTCTTTGATGTTGTCAATCCATTTTCTTCTTGGATGTCCTCGTGGTCTCGCCGCAGATGATCTTTGCTGTAAGGCCAGTGATGGTAGTTGTTGGTGTTGCATTCTAACGACTTGACCAAACCACTTGATCTTCTGTCTTTCAATAAATGTGGCACAAGATGTTGATCTCACAGTCTGTCTGATAATAGCATTTCTTACTCGGTCACGGATTGTTAAGTTGGTAGCTCTCAGGCATCTCATTTCGCAAGTGTTGATTTGCGAAGGTGTATTTGGATAAAGTCCAGGTTGAGATTGGTAGCATAGGGTTGGTGTGAATTTATTATCTGTCGTTTTGCGGACATGGGTATATTTGGATGTTTCAGTAAGGGTGATAGTTGATATGTAAGTGCACTAGCTTTTTGACATCTAATTTCGATTTCTTTGTCCAATCTGCCATCTTCTGTGATCATACTTCCAAGATATGTGAATTCTTTAACTTGTTTCAGAGTTGTGCGATTTATATGTATCTCGTGCATGTTAAACTCAAATTATTAATATGATTTTGCAGTCTGCCCTCATCGCTGTAAAGCAGGCACTGGTCGTCTGCAAATAGAAGTTCATTTATTTCCTGTGGATCAGTTGTTTCATCTGGAGTAAAGAGTTCTAAATTTTCTGAATCTGTTCTGTCAAGACTTGCTTCTTTGGATATTCTGTCCATGTAGATATTAAATAGCAGGGGAGAGAGCACACATCCCTGCCTCACTCCTGTATTGACTGTGAACATATCTGATATACCTTCTTGTGTTCTTACTGCACTTCAGCTCGAGTGGTACATGGCTTTGATGTTTTCTAGCAGTTGCCCTTGTATCCCATAGTCTTGCAGGATGGTCCATAATTTGTATCTGATGTATAATTTGTTCCCAGTATTTAACCTACTAAATAACAAAAGTTTTGATGCAAATCCTTGTACTGTGTGTGTGCTCTTGTGTATGTGGGTGAGAGAGAATACATATTGACATATATACACACACATAAACACATGCATGCACTCACACGTACACACAAACAGTTTGCTGGTTTTATTTTACATGTGCATATCATCACCAGGTCTAGAAATCGGGAAGTCTTCAAATCCAGATCTTGTGTCACATCTTGGAGTCAGCCACTTCCCCACTCTCGTGTATTTGAGAGACAAATCTTCCGTGGCCTATGATGGTAAGTTCATTCAGCAAATAACGTCTAAAACTGCCTGGTCAGTAAATGAAACAACTTGAATACATAAATCACCCTGGAAGGTTAACCCAGTAAGGAAATGCCTGAAGTCAGTTGTGTCAACCAAAGGCACAAATATCGCAAGCTCTGCTGTAAACAGGCATTTAGATCCAAAACAAACCTTTTCTCCCAACAAATAAGAAGAATATATCAGTATTCATATTTGTTCTTAGTTTCTTTTCTACCTATGTTGGTCACTCCAGTTTCCACAAGGGCACAGTACGCCCAGTTTGGTCATTGCTACATTAGAGTAATCTTCTCTTTTTCACCGGGATCGTTGTAGATTTGTTCATGATTGGTTGGATTTTAAAGCTAACATTTTCTACCAGGTCGATCCAACCTAAAATGAGTACTAAGAAATACCCTGGGAAGTAAGGTGGCACAGATTGGTGTATACAAATATAGTTAGTTAGTCGTGGTTCCAACTTCACGGCAATGGATCATCCCCATTATGCTCCATTCCTGTGCCAGTGAATAAAACACAAAATGCTCCTCACTGCCCAATGTGAAAAGTGGAACAGACAGGAGTCTCGGCAAGCGAACAGCCCGCTCAGGTACACTGCATAATACTGCCACCAGAATGCCAACAGAAAAGTCCTCCACGAAAAATACAGTTCATCGTCGATGGAATTGGCAGTCACCAGAAAGACTTCATTGACCCGGGTTTTATCCCACATGGCTTGGCCTCTTTTTTTTTGGGGGGGGGGGACCCACTGAAAACGCAGCACAAAGCACAAACTCCGTAGCTCCAGCGATGACTCCCAGGAGTCTCCTGAAAAATGCAAATACAAAATATGATAGCACCATATACCCAACACTCAAGGCATGTAAAGAGGTCCTTTACTTCACTTTTTAAACCATTTACCCAACACCCTTTAAGGTGTGTAAAGAGGTCCTTTACTTAACTTTTTAAAACCATTTACCCAACACCCTTTAAGGTGTGTAAAGAGGTCCTTTACTTAACTTTTTAAAACCATTTACCCAACACCCTTTAAGGTGTGTAAAGAGGTCCTTTACTTAACCTTTTTAAACCATTTACCCAACACCCTTTAAGGTGTGTAAATAGGTCCTTTACTTAACTTTTTTAAAAACCATTTACCCAACACCCTTTAAGGTGTGTAAAGAGGTCTTTTACTTAACTTTTTTAAAAACCATTTACCCAACACCCTTGAACCCTTTACAGGGCAGACGCTTGTCCGTTTTTTAGCCCTGAACGGGCAAGATTTTTTCAGGTTCGGTAAAATTTCGGGTTGCGTTAGTAAAAACATTACAAATAAGGTGTTAGTCAACCGATTGTAGTTAAATAAACAACACAATGAAGGGAAAAGCATGCAGAATATGTTACTCACATGATTGTTGTCGGTAATCCATATATGAACACAAATATTTACGAAATACAGCATATTGTTTGTGATTTTCCTTATCTATACAGCAATTTACAAACACATTTTCAGAATCATAATCACTTTCTTTAAAGTCCGACTCACGACTGAATGCAAAGTAACGCTTTTCACTGATATCTAGCTCTGATTAATAGTCAACTTCGTGCCCTTTAATGTTACTTAAATTTAACCTAGCGAAATCTCTGCTATCACTTGAAGAATCGCAGAAATCAATTTTGAAAAACTAAGCGTAAAAACCCCGAAAACTATTTTTTTTTAAAGTCAGTAAAAGTCCGTTCAAATTCATAGTAGGTGCTTACAAATGGCGGCCACGTTGTCAGGCTATCGGCGAAAGCGAAAGTAGCCGTCGGAAGTATCGGAAAGCTGAGAGATCGCGTTTTTACAATGCATAATAGTATCGGACGGTTTCAGACGATCTGCCCGTTTAAGCGATCGTATGGAAATGGACGTTCTGCCTTGTAAAGGGTTAAGGTGTGTAAAGAGAAACTTTACATAACTTTTTATAAACCATTTACCCAACACCCTTTAAGGTGTGTAAAGAGGTTCTTTTTAAAAACCATGTACACATCACCCTTCAAGGCCATGCACAGTTGCCATTTTTCTCTCACACATACACATATTATGATCACGAAGAAGGATGTGAAATAGGTAGCTGGGGGGAGTTAGGACACTGGTTTGACAGGCCTGGCTTTTGTCACTAGCAAGGCAAAGGATTGATGTCTACCAGAAGTCTTGAGTCTGCTTGGTAGATACCAGCGTTGGTAAAATTCGGGGTGTCAAATGTAACTGATAGTAGCTGATAGAAGAGGAAGATGTTAGGACAGTCACGATTATCAAGTTTTAAAAAAATATTGCATGACATGAAGTGGTATAATGGGCTTATTCCACGTGCTGGTCAATTAGACTTAAATGTTCACTTCTGTTCAGAAAGTAATGACAAATTACTCGACATAAAATTACTCAGTAAATCACAAATAGCCAGTAAGGGCTGGGGTTAATTGGATCTTCCTGAAAATGACATGCAACACTTAAAAAATAATTTATTCAGATGAAAATAATGTGTTGTCATGTTGTCGCCAGGTAACTACGATGTGGAAGATGTACTGGAGTGGATACAGCAAGCCACAAACCAGGTCACCCACAAGCTGGATGATTCATCCTTTGAGCACCTGACCCAGGCAGCAACTGGGGCAACAACGGGGGACTGGCTGGTGGTGTTGTGAG
Source organism: Cepaea nemoralis (assembly GCA_014155875.1). Classification (NCBI taxonomy): domain Eukaryota; kingdom Metazoa; phylum Mollusca; class Gastropoda; order Stylommatophora; family Helicidae; genus Cepaea; species Cepaea nemoralis. The sequence goes on from JACEFZ010014848.1 coordinate 52,919, forward strand.
TGACTCATGACTAACTGATTTTCCCTAGAAAGTTGGAAGTTGTTTAGAAATGACTACATGTAAGCAGCGGTCTAGTCAAATCAGGGTACCAACTTAGTACTTTCATGCCGAGATGCCCCATGTCTAACAAAATGGCAATACATATTTAGGTTTTACATTTGCTTTAATAAACAAAATTTTATTTCCTCTTAAATTTCAACTTTCTGGAGATTTATAAACAGCAGAGGCATCTATTAGTCAGTGTTATACATTAATTGAGTATAACTTGTTATATATGATAATAGTAGCAGTTGCACGTCCTTTACAGGACGTAGCAGTCAACTCCAGCATTCTTTAGCTGTTTGTGATTCCTGGGTAAGTTTACATTCAGTTGTTTGCCCTTACTTTCTGAACAATCAGCATTCATATCATTTTATGGAAACCAGTGCAGGGCGGTTTGCTTCCAAATCACCCGCAGCTGTTTTTCGAACGCGGTATGTGGGACTACGAATTGACCCGTGTAAACAGTAAAAAAACACATGACGCGAATGTTTGGAACACAACCATGTATCCAGACTTGGATTTGCAAGAGGTAAAAGACATGAGATTTCCCCAAGTTTGCTGCTGGATGTTTCCGGCTTCTCTGAGTTTTCATAAATAGCTGAAGTTTAGAGTTAACCGGGAGCCGTGTTAGCACACAGTGGCTAGCACACTTGTCTGACAGTCCGCTGGTCATGTATTCAAATCCCCCTTTGGCAGTCGTCACTCAGAGGTAAAGCAAGATGGACATATAATCAGATTGCAGCAAGCACCATTAGTATTGGAACTCTTCACAGGCTGTTGAAGATGAGGACATAGCGCTTATGGGAATGTTCCAAGTGCACTGATGTTGGTTCTTGACTCGACTCAACCCAACCCAACTCTATCCCCCATCCAAGCAAATTTGTAAAAATTGACCTCAGGTCCCATACCGACCCAGCTTAAAATTAGTACCAAAAATGCCCTGAGAAGTAAAAGCCATCGGGTACTTATTGGTCTGTGAAAATACTGGGCTACCACCATATGACCAATAGACCTCAGTGCGTGTAAAAAACAGGTCCTTTACTGTACTTTTACTAATGTAAAACCAAGATATAATTTGCAATAAGAAAAAGAGTAAAAGTGCTACATAGAACCTGTACTTTTGTATGGTATGTGAAGAGTGGACAATGAACAGACAAGCTGAAAAACATCTGATGGCTGTTGAAATGTGGTTTCTGAGGAAAATGCTAAGAATACCACGGACAGACAGAAAAACCAATGACCAAGTCCTACAAGAAACAAATGAAATCCATAAACTGATTAGAGAAATTAGACCGTAGACAGTCACAAATTTTTGGACATGTTATGAGAAGAAATAAATTGGAGAACTTGGTGACAACTGGCAAAATTGTGGTGAAAAGAACAAGAGGAAGGCAGAGAAGTAAATACCTGCTTGGCCACTTGGTATGGTCAAGACAAGAACACAGAGCTGATCCACAACTCTGGTGATCGTGTAAGATGGCAACATGACCGTCCACACTTATCCGTATGGCACATGATGATGATGACCAGTAGGCCTCAAAGTGTGTAAAAGAGTCCCTTGCTGTACTTTTACTAATGTAAAACCACGAGAAGATAAATTGCTCATATTTTATTCTTCATGCAGTTACAAGGAATCGTGCAAGAGTCTTCTACCTGTCTTGGATACCTTGGGTGTGAGGTATGTATCTGGTAAGCCTTCGGTGAGGATAAGGTGGTAGGGTGGTATGGTATTCCACTATCTGTGCTACAATACTGTTTGTGAATGTTCACTGTTATCATATCCACAATGGAGGTCACATGGCTGAATGAATAAGAACCTGTGTTCTAAAACATCTGGTGTGGTAATGCTGAGGTAAGGGGTTCAACCCCTACACCGGACATTTGGACTAAAATGTTGACTTCTCATCCTTGATGTGGGGATGTAAATCACAAGTATCTCTGAAGTTGGAGTGGGTTCACCTGATGGCAAGGGACACTGATAATCATTCATTGGCACCTTGCCGTCTTGACAGACGATAGTTTGTGCTTTAAAAAGGCATAATAACTTTTAACTATGGCGATAGCGAGTGTGACTGATAAGGCCAATTTGCGCTGTAAATGTCTGTTCACAGTGGGTGCATGTGAACACATGGTCATTTCCACCATCATGCACCATCTTACGTCTCAAAAAAGGAGACTGATAATAGGGAAAGCTAATCCACGTGCAAAAAATCAGTCCAGTGCTCTATGGATGCATGTTTCTCTACTTGAGAGCTAAGTATTTTTGATGAATGTTTCTGTACTTGAGAGCTTAGTAATTTCTTTTGGGATGTATGTTTGTGTACTTGAGAGCTTAGTAATTTGTTTTGGGGGGATGTATGTTTGTGTACTTGAGAGCTTAGTAATTTGTTTTGGGGGGATGTATGTTTGTGTACTTGAGAGCTTAGTAATTTGTTTTGGGGGGATGTATGTTTGTGTACTTGAGAGCTTAGTAATTTGTTTTGGGGGGATGTATGTTTGTGTACTTGAGAGCTTAGTAATTTGGGGGGAGCTTAGTATTTATTTTCTGCACTGGCTCTCTTTGAGCTAAAGCTTAGTCCATACACATACTACTACTTCTGGTGCACTGGACTGAGTTTTACTTGTGGATTAGCTTTCACTATAAATAGTGTCCCTCGCCATCATGCAAACCCACTCCGACTTCTGTGGTACTTGTAATTGACATCCCCAAGTCCAGGATGAGAAGTCAACATTTTAGTCCAACTGACCGGTAATGGTGTTGAACTCACTACCTTGGCATCAGCACACCGGAAGTTTAAGAGCATATGCTCTTATCTTTTCTGCCATGCTGACCTTCAGCACTTAGTATAACATGGAGTGTCTGTCAAGTTATACCATTACCCACCAATAACTTAGCTCCTCAACAAGTTCATTAAAGCTGTGAGTGTGCAATTTATGATAGGAAAAACAGGAGGCTGGGGATGAGTTTTGTTTTTGCTTCGGAAAGAAGGGAGTGAGTTTTATTATGGTTAAGATAAGTATTAAATTAGATTTTTCCTCTCCGATCTTAGTCAAATATAACGTAGCTACCATATTATAGTAGACAATACTACCTGCTTTCTGTTGGGGAGCACTCATCAAACCAGACACCCCACGTTTGTGCCAACGGCTTCGGGTGGTGAGCAATTGGGAGGGTACAAGCCTTATCCTGGTGTGAGGAAATGCAAACTAAAGACTAAATATCATGGCAGGGCAAACCAGGCCCTAAGCCTTGATCAGTAGCTGGTATAGGATCAAAGTTCTGACAGGCGGACAGTTAGAGCATTGCTTAGCTAATCCACCAGCTTCTGCAGCTTGTCTTGTTCCAGACGTGTTGTTGTTACCTTTCCTCTGGAGTAAACTAGGCAGGCCGAGAGAGGAATCATGCTGCATGGGCAACACATGACCTCTATAATTCAAACCATTTGCTGTGGAGAGGTATAACTCCATCCCTGGTCCTTGCCATGGGTTGTAGTCATTATGCCTTTTTTTTAAGCATGATGTAACAATCATTTGTCAAGACGGCAAAGTGCCAGTACAAATGAGTTTGTTTATGATTATGATAAGTAGTAAATGAGTTTTATTTTGGCTAAGATAAGTAGGGAATTAGTTCTGTTATGGCTAAGATAAGTAGGGAATTAGTTTTCTTTGAGCTAAAATCATTACTAAAGCCCTTACATTATTGATTTCTATGTGGCACATATTCTTCTGACCTTCAGAGTTCATGGACGAATCAATGTAGCAAAAGTTAACCAAGCTGAAAGCCCAGGACTGGTTGAGAGATTTAAGGTTGCGGGGTGTCCAGAAGTTATTTTGTAAGTATGTTTTTAAAAATAATACATTCTATTTTTAACATTCCTATCTTTGGATAGCCAGTCTTCCTGGCTGAGGAGTTAGCAGCTTTCTCCGTAACCCCAAATACTCTCATGGTTGACGTGAAAACACGAGAATTGGAAGCGGTTCGAGTCGCGCCAGTGACTTATGAGAGTATGGAGCCGGTCTTGCCAAGAAATCAACAATCAGCTGAAAGATGCTGATGTTGACAGCGATGTCCTGTTAAGGATATGCAAAACATTTTTTTTAAATCTTTGGATAAGATCCCATGCTATTAAACTTCTGACACGCTGATGGCAAAGTAGGCTGGGGAGGATTAAGATTATTTCAAGATCATGTTAATACAAGAACCAATTACTTGATATTGTTTTTCCCTTCATATTTTAAGGTTCTGCACATCTCACCCTTCTAAAATTCATGTTATAAAGTAAGTAGACCCACGTTTTATGTGGACATCTAGACTTGTTTTAGTATGTGCTATTAAATTTAGCTTCCATTATTACGTATACTGTGTAAGGGGGGGAGGATTTTAGGTAGGAAATAGGAACGGGGAAATGACATTCTGAAAATATGGTGAAGGGGGCCACAGGCAAAATTTTTAGTTAGGAAATACGAAAAAGGGGGGGGGGGGGGGGAGATGACGTTCTGAAAATATGGTGAAGGGGGGCACAGGCCAAAATAGGTTGAGAACCACTGATCTAGAGAGATAAACAAGGAATTACAATTGAGAATGATCAAACATGTTTGTCTATGCGTGTGTGTTTTTTTTCTGATAGTCCATGCCATGTGACATTAGTTACTCATGTCCATCTACAGCCTTCAGTCTTGTGTACTGCCGATAATTTAGGATAATGATGCTCCTTCAGGTCATGATGTCAAATTGTCTGACATCTTCTCTCTGTCTTTCCCTGCCTCTCCTCATCGCCAACACTCCATTGTCACGACAAACTCCAGCTATCTCCCTCTCATAATGTGCCAAAAGAATATAGACCTGTCTTACACTGCTGTGAGTAACCATTTCTTTTTGTGAGTCAAGTTCTTTTCAGATATCGTCATTACTCTTTTTATGCATCCATGGTGTTCTCATGTAAAGCCAGATTTCTGCAGCTTCCACATAATTCCTCACTAGTCTGTTAATTGTTCATGATTCACTTCTATACATCAGAATTGCCTTTATATAGCTCTAAAGAACTCTTTTTCTCATCTTTATTGACAAAGATATATTGCACAGAACATTTTTCATCTTGTGTGTGCATCTTTGTATAATAGTTATATATATGTGTGTGTGCGTGCGTGCGTGCGTGCGAGCGAGAGAGAGAGAGAGAGAGATTTATTTATTTATTTATTACGACTGATCTCATTAACATGTAAATGTTTTACCATGTGTGTGTATTCCAGTTTCAAACAAAGCAAGATGTACAAGTACACACTACCAAACCTGGATGTGGCCGCACTGAAGTCTTTTGTGGACGGTTTCTACAAGAACATGCAAGCCCAGACCATACCAGTTCCCAAATCTCATTTGTAAGTTGTTTGAATCATCATCATCATATGCCATGCCTATAAACGTGGGTGGTCATGTTTCGCCATCTTACGTGATCACCGGAGTCGTGGATCAGCTCTATGTTATTGTCTTGACAATGCCATGCGGTCAAGCATCCCAATTTTACTTTTCTCCTTAATCTTGCCAGTTATCACTAAGTTCTCTAGTTTTTTTTTGGTAATACCTAGAGTAATATTGCAGGCGTCATCATCCCAAAGGCGATGATGATAATGCAACTGTGATTTACCACATCTGGGAAGTTGACATAGTTGCTTTTCTCTTTAGCTCTAGAGAAGATCACTGTGCTTGGGGGTTCTGGTGGGTTTCAGAAATGTATTCCCTGTTAGATGTACTCCTACTACTGGCACCTTGCCGCCTTGACAGATGATAGTTTGTTACATTGTGCTTCAAAAAAGGCATAATAATTACTACCCATGGTGGGGACCAGGGATGGAGTTATACTTCTCCATAACATAAAGCCTGGGCTGAATCGTAGAGACCATGTGTTGCCCATGCAAACTGATCCCTCTCGCCGCCTCCCAAGTTCACTCCAGAGGAAAGGTGACACCAATAGCAGACTGTGAAAATAGGGTCACATTATGTTGATATGGATACATTTGTTCAGGAGATATTGCAGGAGTCTCTGTGGCGAAGTGGTCAAGCCGTTTGACTCAGGCTCCGAAGGTTGTGGGTTTGATTCCGGGCCGCGTCCTTCAGTTCACGAGTGAAATTTTTCGGAGACTCCTGAAGGTCGTCGCTAGAGCTATGGAGTTTGTGCTTTGAGCGACGCTTTCCGCGCTGCAGAAAGAGACAGAGCCATATGGGATAACACCCAGTGCAATGAAGTCGACTTTTAAGCGACTTTTTTTTAGGAGAGATTGCAGTACTAGAAGTTTACTAGCTTCTAAATGATAACTGCAATCTGGATGTTGTGGATACATTTGTTCAGGAGAGATCGCAGTACTAGAAGTTTACTAGCTTCGACAACGATAACTGCAATGTGGATGTTTTGGCTATGTACACATTATTTCTGCAAGTTACAATGGTAATGTAAGGTAGACAAGCAGTTAATTAGTTACGGTTTTCTGCTGCCAGACAACCCTGGATTGTCCAGGAAAGTATTAATTTGTGTTTTTCATTTTTTAATGTAATTTTATTTTGGCGCTCGCTCGCTTTGAACTTGAGTGTATTCCATACATGCAACTTCTAGTAGCACTGGGCTGAACTTTGTGTGTGGATTAGCTTTTCCTTATTACCAGTGTCCCTCATCATCAGGCTAACCCACTATGACTTCAGAGGTACTTGTTATTTATGTCCCCAAGTCAAGGACGAGAAGTCAACATTTGAGTCCAACTGTCCGGTGTAGAAGTTGAACCCCTACCTCAGCATACCAGATGTTTAAGAGCAAGTGCTTTTATCCATTCAGCCATGCTGACCTCCTATTTGTTGTTCCGTTGATGAAGACTTTGGTCGAAATATTTGCTGTATCTGTGTTTTTTAACCCCCATTTGCCTAGTTAGCTAGATTAGTGGGCTAGATTATCATAGCTACACATCGACACATTCAGTCCACATAAGTGCTGGGATCCCCACTCCTGTATCTCCCTCGGCTCTAACAACACGAAAGAAGATCCTCCTCCTCGACCTTCAAGCATTCTTTGCCGACATTGTCAAAGAACATTTCGTGCCAAAATAGGCCTTGCCAACCATCTTAAAACTCATGGCTCAAAACTGTCAAGCCTTAATAGATGAAATGAATGATCATTATCATATGTGATGGACAAACACCAGCATCTGAAAATGTCAGTTAAGTTGGTTAACTTTTCTTCTTTGGCTTCTTCAATAGTGCTCTTGCCTGGCTTCAAGTTGACTTGATGTTCTTGCAGCCTGGCCATGATTGAAGAATCACAGTCATCACTTGATTCATTTAATTGTCCTGCCTCTTTTATGGCATTCACTATATTAACCTGGTCCATTGCTATTCTGCTTTCCAAAATCAATAAAAAAAAGTTTGTTGCAAATCCTTTACAGGATGTGGCAGTAATTCCCAGCGGTTTTTGGCCGTTTGTGATTTCTTGGCAAGTTTACGTTCAGTAGTTTGCCATTGCTTTCTGAACAACTAGCACTCGTTCTTTTTGTATGGGAATCAACGCAAGGTGTTCCGCTCCCAAATCACAGCTGTGTTTCAATCGCAGTATGCAGGCTCCATGGCGAAGGGATTATGGACGCAGTGGGCGATTTGGCAGCAGAATGCTTTACATTGGTTTTTTAAGACATGGTATGGATGCCGGTCGTTCAGAAAGCTATGGTAAACTACTGAATGTAAACTTGCCCAGGAATCACAAACAGTCAAAAAAATGCTGGGGTTGACTGCTACATCCTGTAAAGGATAGACAACTAACTTAAAACTGCGGGATTACGAATTGCATTCATAATCCCTTCACCTCATAACCACTTGTCCACAGTAACCCACATGACCTGGCTTAAGGACGAGTGCTGATTTTTGTCAGAAATATCAGTTGGGGATCCTTTGAGGCCACTAAGACATTGCATAAATAAATTCACAAGTTTGTGTTGTTGATCAAATAAGTAAAAGAAAGAATTAGTGATTAGAGGACCAACTAGACAAGATGTTGTCCTCTAATCTCTACTTCTTTCTTCTACTTCCAAGAGTGTCAATCAAAACTTGTTAATTTACTTATGTGCAGATTTTGTTCAGCCTTGACCTCCTCAGAGCTCCACCCACTGTCTCGGAGCCCCACACATCTGGATCTTCCTTGGCATACTCATTGAGTGCAAGACAGAGCAACGTTGTCAACAACATGTCATGATTCAATTTTCAATGACAGACACGCTAACATATGTTTCTGTTTCTGTTCTACAGTGACCTCATCACAGAAAGTATTGCAGACTATATCAAGGTGAGTGATACGCTTCGTAGAGTGATATAAATTATACTTTCTCTTCTCCTACTTTCCTGCATCTCTTCCTCCTTCTTTCTTTTATTCTCCTCCTTTTTTTGCCTCTTGTTCTCCTCCTCTTTGTTCCTCTTATTCTCCTCCTCTTTCTTCCTCTTATTCTCCTCCTCTTTCTTCCTCTTATTCTCCTCTTTCTTCTTCATCATCATCACCTTCTTCTCCTCCTCCTCCTCTCTGTTCTTCTCCTTCTTCTTCCTTTTCTCATCCAACTCTTTTTCATCATTATCTCCTCCTCCTCCCCCTCCTCTCTGTTCTTCTTCTTCTTCATCTTCCCATCCAACTCCTCTTTCAACTTCTCCACCTCTTTCTTCCTCCTCCCTCTTTTCTTCCTCTTACTCCTTCTCTTCCTTTTCTCCATAACTTCCTCTTTCTTCTATCACTCTCTCTCCTCCCCTTCCTTCCCCTGCTTCTCCTTGAAAATCTAGCCACTGATGTGTTGATGCCGTTTGTCTGTTCATGCCAAATAGGACCATATTGCACAAGCCGGGGTGTTTTGCAAGGTTGGGCACTCACCCCAACTCTGCACCCCAGTTATAAATGAATCACAAAAAAACGAGAAGTAGAATGTGAGCTTTACTATAACATGATTACAAGAAACAAATTGAATGTTGCAGCCAAAGCCTTCGTCAGCACACAAACCTACATGAAACACACTACATGACAATGTTAAGGGTACTTATCTGAATCTGTATCTGTATCCTAGCTTGGATTGACTGACGACTGAACGCGTACAATGGCTATCAGTAGACTCTATAGACCGGATGTATGGTCAATGGGTCAAAGGTCAATACCGTCAGAAAGGTATTGGCTAAACAACTCAGCAGGTAGGGGTTGAGGTGGAGAGGTGCCCTTGGCACCCCAGTTATATAATAGCAATTTGGAACCACCTTCATAGACAGCAGTTAACTTGTTTCTGGTTGTTTCTCCAGGTGCAGCTGGAGGGTGAGAACAAGCCCATTGTTTTGGCAGGGGCATTCGTTGCTGCAGTGACCTTTGTGCTGGTTGTCATCTGTTGCTGTCGCTCAGCGATTGGTGACACCAGTAAGCAGAAGGAAGAATAGGCAACAATCTTGCCACTTAAGCCTGTGAGTTTGAAAGTATGAAAAACTGCCCAGGAAATTGTTGTGTGAGAGTATGAAAAACTGGGAAAACTGCCCAGGAAATTGTGTGGAGTATGAAAAACTGGGGAAACTGCCCAGGAAGTTGTTGTGTGAGAGTATGAAAAACTGGGAAAACTGCCCAGGAAATTGTTGTGTGAGAGAATGGAAAACTGCCCAGGAAATTGTTGTGTGAGAGTATGAAAAGTGGGAAAAACTGCCCAGGAAATTGTTGTGTGAAAGTATGAAGAGTGAGAAAACTGCCCAGGAAATTGTTGTGTGAGAGTATTAAAAGTGGGAAAAACTGTCCAGAAAATTGTTGTGTGAGAGTATGAAAAGCGGGAAAAACTGCTCAGGAAATTGTTGTGTGTGCGGGATGGAGGAAGTAGATTTCAAGGGGGAAATGTATTTGTTTTACTAGAACGTTTTTGGCTGTAATTATGTCGTTTAGTCGTTTTAGTCATTTAGTCAACAGATCAACATCACGGTACAGGGGTGTAACCCATAAGTGCTCTGTTCTACTCCTAACTCTAGCCTGAGTCCGGAGAATCTCAGCTCAGTGCACAAACTCTGTAGCACCAGCGAGGATCCTGAAATACTTTGGGTAGATTTTTAACTCAAAATTTTGCCTAGGCAGCGCCATTAGGCTACTCTTTTTCGATTTCCAACTGCCAAGGGAATTTTTACATGCGCAACAATACACACGGACATCCGATCTCACAACCCAGAGACCATGGAAAATTTTGTTACTAGAAGTCCACGTGAAAAATTCTCGGCCCTCACTGGGGCTTGAACCCGGGACATCCAGCACTCAAGGCGGACACCATACCTCGAGACCACTCAACAACCTTATCATAAACATCAGAAAGAGGCTAAGACACAAAAACAACTGATCACAAACATCAGAAAGAGGCTAAGACACAAATCAACTGATCACAAATATCAGAAAGAGGCTAAGACACACAAAAAACAACTGATCATATATAAAAGAAAGAGGTTAAGACACAAAAACAACTGATCATAAACATCAGAAAGAGGATAAGACACAAATCAACTGATCACAAATATCAGAAAGAGGCTAAGACAAAAAAAAACAACTGATCATATATAAAAGAAAGAGGTTAAGACACAAAAACAACTGATCACAAACATCAGAAAGAGGCTAAGACACAAAAACAACTGATCATAAATATCAGAAAGAGGTTAAGACACAAAAACAACTGATCATAAATAAAAGAAAGAGGTTAAGACACAAAAACTGATCACAACATCAGAAAGAGACTAAGACACAAAAACAATTGATCACAAACACCAGAAAGAGGCTAAGGTCTACATAGCCGAATGGATAGGAACACATGTTCTTCAACATCCAGTGTGCTGATGCCAAGGTAAGGGGTTCAACCCCTACACCGGACAGTTGGACTAAAATGTTGACTTCTCATCCCTGACTTGAGAATGTAAATTGTGAGTACCTCAGAAGTCAGAGTAGGTTCCCCTGATGTCGAGGGACACTGGTAATAGGGAAAGCTGAATCCACACATGTATGTACTTGCACTTAGTGTTCATAGTGAGTAAATGAAAACAAAAATAATAACATTAGAACATTATGCACAACTATAAGAACAAGACAAACTGGGTTCTTTGGTCACATTACGGGGAGAGGCATTGGAGAATGTCGTGACGACTGGAAAGAGGGCAGACTGAGAGAAATGAAAGTAGATGGTGTAAGACAAGGGCATGATATCAGTATAGTTGATCCAAAACACCAAGGACCGAATCTGTGGAAAGACATGGACACCCATATCATCTGTCAAGGGATCTGATGATGATGATATGATTATGATAACTAATACTTGTATTATATGTATGGTCTTGTCTAAATCGTGAATGTGTGGTAATTTCATGTGTCATCATTCCATTTTCAAATGGGATTGTTTCTGGAATTAATATTTCAGGTAATGTGAATAAGTCAAGACTGCAAATGTGAAAATTGTATTATGTGAAACATGCTTAACTGTCTGCTTTTAGAGGTTGTTGGATTATGATTTCATTCCTTAAAAGTGTGTGTTGGTCTAAATGTTTGGAGCCTTAATTATTGTTGATATTCTTTTCATGCCTTCATCATTAAAGATTTATTTAATTATTTGTTGTAGTCACTAGACATCTTTGTTTAGTAGCTGTTCCTGTTTTTCTTGTAACACTTTTTTCGGTAAGGGACTTGGAGATATGTTATTAAGTAGTGATATTCTTCTTTCTCCTGGGTTTTAGGGTCGAATCTGTTGACAATAAAATACCTAAAACCTGTGGAGGAAACATTATCACAGAAGCCTTTTTTTTTGGCTTTCGCTCGCTTTTAACTCAAGCGTAGTCCATACACACTACTTCTAGTAGTGCTCCGACTTCAGAGGTACTTGTAATTTACATCCCCAAGTCAAGGACGACAGGTCAACATTTTAGTCCAACTGTCCAGTGTAGGGCTTGCATCCCTTACCTTGGCATCAGCACACCACATGTTTAAGAACTCGCTGACCAACTTAGCTGTTTATGATTTCATGGGCAATTTTACGTTCAGTCGTTTGTGCATAATAGTGGGAATAAAACTATAACAGAATCACCAATGCAGAACTCTTGGCGAGAACTAGACAAATTCCAGTGAACTAAAAGGTGGAAAGTAGCCTTTAGCAAGATGAAAAACATTCTGACCAATAAAAAGATGTCAATTGAAACGAGAAAAAGAGTGTTGAGGGGATACATAGAGCCTGTTCTTTTGTATGGATGTGAAACTTGGACAATGAGCAGTCAAGCTGAAAAGCATCTGATGGCTGCAGAAATGTGGTTTCTGAGGAAAATGCAAAGAATACCATGGACAGACAGAAAAACCAATGACCAAGTACTACAGGAGACAAATGAACATCGTAGACTGATTAGAGAAATTAGACGTAGACAGTCAAAATTTTTTGGACATGTTATGAGAAGAAATGGGTTGGAGAACTTAGTGACAACTGGCAAGATCGAGGGGAACAGACCAAGAGGAAGACCGAGAGGAAAATACCTGGATGGCTTGGCCACATGGCATGGACGAGACAGGAACACTGAGCTGATCCACGACACTGGTGATCGAGTGAAATGGCGAGTCATGACCGCCCACGCTTTCCGGCATGGCACATGATTGATTGATTGAAAAGGTGGAAAAAATGACGATGCTAGAAAAGGCACACACTGAGAAATTGGAGAATAATATAACTAGACACTCTAATATGTATAATCTTTGTAATTGCTTGTTCCAGCGGATTTACAACCAGCCAGCCAACCATGTTGTTCTTCATGATGAACGGTGCAGCTTGTACTACGTATAGACAAGAATGCCACCCAGAAAATTCACAAATACACCCCAAAAAATTATAAATACATCTGACAAAATTACAAAACCACTCAGTGAAATTACAAATACACTTAGTGAAATAGCAAATGCACTCAACAAAATTACAAAAAATTACCAAACACAATTACACCCAATATTTGCAATGTGTGTTGAAAATGGAAGCAAACCCAGTCTTAAAAAGATTCAGTTTTGAAGATGGATTTATCGCTGGAAAGCACACATGCTTACAGCTTTATTGTAAACGGCATGTGTCCTTTTCTGGATGCACCTTTTCTTTTCGTTTCTTTTCTCTTTCATTGGAAGTGCAGACAAATTTGGTCGTGCTACTTCTCAGAGATCAGTGTGTCCAAATGAAACATGCTCGTGTCTAAGGTTTACCTTCCCTTGACAGATTATATCCGAGGCAGCATGAACCATCTGTCCGTGGTTTGTTATTACCAGACAATTTTCCCAGGGCTGTGGTCTTGTGGCCTACCCTCTGTAAAGTCAAACAGCCGTGGGATTTTTCATCAGGATTTACAAGAATTATTTTTTAAAAACATAGGGGCGGGAGGTATTAGAAGGAAAAGGAGGAGGAAATATGAAAGGTAGGGAGAAAACGGCTGAGATGGAGAAGAAGGAGTGAAAGGAGGAGTTTGAGATGGAAGAAGAGTTGGGTCGAGGCAAAAACTGACATCACAGCACTAAGGACATTGCCATACGTGCTCTGTCCTCATCTTCAACAACCAATACTAATGGTAGCATTCTGATTATGTCCTGCTGGCTTTACACGGAGTCCTGAGTGTTGGCCAGATCCTCTGGTCACTTCCTGTTGCACCATTATCTCCAGGCCGTGATGATCTATCTATCTGTTCTTCTGCACTTTACACTGTGATTCCAAAGGGCCTCGGCGACGTTTGCTTTATCATGCACCAGTACACCACCAATTGGTGCAGACTCAGCCAGTCTGTCAACCTGCTTGTATCCCACCACACCAGCATGTTCCTGGGGAAAAAAATCCAACATATGCTGTCTATATTTGAATGTTGAAAGGAAGTCTGTCCTCTGTCATTCTGCTTGAAGTGTGCCTGTCTTCGCCTTCCACATCATACTTTGTGAGTCCGTTACAATAACGTCACGCGTGTGCTGTTTGTAAGAATAAGAAGACACATATAGACAACTACTTGTGTGTGTGTTTTTATTTATTTGTTTATTTTTTATTCTGAGAAAGTGAATAACACCGCTCCTTTCCTTTACCTTTACACTCTCAGGGGGTGGGCTGGTCTGGATCGTGCGTATCCATCTTCGAGATGTTCGTTATCGTGCATTTCCCACGTCGACATCGCTAAATGAGCCATCCTGCCTTCGGAGGGCGAACATTGCGCGCTGGACACTGCACCGTGACTGACCGCGGTTACTCCAGCTTCTTTTCCCGGCAGTCTCTTCCCCCACCCCACTCTTCACCTTTAACTCAGTGGCTGGCTATGATCCAGTAGACATCATTGCTGCCATATTGCTCACTTTTCCCGTTGTGAATTTGAATAATAAAAACACAATATAATAGATTGTACAATTTATTGCCTTGTACAAATTTCGCTGCATCTCGTCATGTGCATTCTGCAGATGTCAACACAACATGAAATAAAGCAAAGAGATAAACTTCTTCAAGCTAAACACACATATATATATTCTCTCAGTAATTTGAGTGATAAAAATTCCTCCGTTGAGCAAGAACTGGATATTTCTGATCGTAAGAAGTGCCCCCCTCCCCCCTTTCCCATAATGTTTCGGCCCTTTACCTACTTGACACTCTAATGGCGGGCTCTCCCGGGTGTCTTTTCCCCTGCCTTGGGTTTGAGACGTTCGATCCTGGCGTTGTTCCGTGCTTGTCCCATACCTGCAAAAAATGTCTACTCGCAAGCCACCCCTCCCTCGGGGAGGAGAGCCTCGTGCACCCGGTGCTCCCTACCCTCGCATAGATCTAGCAACTGTAGCCGTGGGAAGCCAACTTCTCCCCTGACCATTGCCTCTGTCGCCTTCTCATCGGCGCTTCGCTATGCACCGGCGTTAGTTTTCATTGCCATGTTCCTTCTTCGTACCCCGTCCACGGAGTCGCAACTCTGGGAAGCGGGTTCTTCCTCTGGTTTTATTTTTTAAATTACCTAACCAGGCAATTTTCAATTGACCATCGTGTCTTTTTATTTACAGAATAACAATAGTTTAAGTATTTAGGACGATCTCAGTAGAGTACTGATAGTGAAACTATATGGTAAACCTATACAGGCATATGCTATGCATCACCAGCGGATAGCACAGAAGAAGATACATATATATTTTATAATGAGTTAAACGTGACTTTTGGTAAAGGCAAAACTGTTGAAATAATTAATAGTGATCATCGGGGATCAATACGAAAGTAGGCAATTAAAAAGTCGTGAGATTGGTGGACATGACTTCGGCACACACACACAAATGAGCAGAGTAATTAGACTAATAGTGTTGATGGAGTCTACAAGATAGTTGATAGATTCACCTGTTGGTAAAATTTCCCCTGGTCTCTGGTTAGTGAGATCAGACGCCCGTGTGCATTGTTGCTCGCGTAAAAATTCCCTTGGCAGTTGGAAATCGAAAAAAGCATAACCTAACGGCGCTGCCCAGGCAATATTTAAAAATCTACCCAAAGTATTTCAAGATCCTCGCCGGTGCTACGGAATTCGTGCATTGAGCTGAGATTCTCCAGACTCAGGCTTGAGTTAGGAGTAGAACGGAGTACATATGGGTTACACCCGTGTGCCGTGATGTTGATCCGTCGAGTAAAGTAAACTAAGCCTATTAGAATCGCGTTCAGTGATATATGTGCCTGGACAAGACGGAGGTTACAGGCATATCGTGGATTTTCTGCCCAGTGTAAAACAAAAAGTCGCTTAAAAGTCGACAGGGTCGACTTCATTGCACCGGGTTTTTATCCCATAAGGTTAAGTCTCTTTTCGCAGCGCGGAAAGCGTCGCACAAAGCACGAACTCCGTTGCTCCAGCGACGACCCGCAGGAGTTTCCGAAAAAAATGCACCCCTAAACCGAAAGACGCGGCCCGAAATCCGTCCCACAACCTTTGGAACCCGATCCAGACGGCTTGACCACTTCGCCACGGGGACTCTGCCCAGTGTATGCAGGCCAATGAAGAGACTTACAGATTAGCTGATTGTACGCCTTTGGGTGGATAGCTGCTTTATCATAAAGATGATGTGGTGAAGGTTGGAACCGGTTAGATATTGCAGCTGACCAGAGGACGTATCCGAAAAGACTGGCATAAAAGGAAGAGAATAGAGGGTCAGGACGAGTCTCAAAAGCGCTAGACTTTTATTCAAAAGCGTAGAGGAAAATCCCTCTTGACTTTTAGGCTACTCAAATTGCTACTGGAATAAGAAGCATTGTAACTCTTCGATGGCTTTTAAAGAGACTTAATAACCCCTATATGGGAATCTCCCGGAGTAATTTTGTTGATTCTTAAATTCAGTATTCATAAAGAAGTCACTTCTTTATAGGCACCAGCAGTTTATAAAGATTCTCTTTCAAAAGTGCGATACATTTTATTGGCTGTACTTCCGGAAATGAGCAGGTTCTAGCAGATCTTCCGGGTTTCCAATCATTGATTTTATTCACAAGCACGAAGGATATTCAACCATGGTTGGTATAATTAATCAAATTCTGCCATTTTATTCAGTGTTACCGTGTGAAATACTGACTTGCTTTGAATAAAAGTGGTTACAGAAGTAGGCAACTAAACAAGCCCAAGAGTTTGGTCATATGTATTGAAAGCAACCAAATGTCGATAACTATGATAAATAAACCAAACTTCTGGCTGACAAAAATTACGTAGTTCTAGTAAGTTCTACGATAGAGTGTTCTGTTCAGTGTAGATTATCTCTATAATATGAGACGAGTTGATTAACCGTTAACTGCTCACTATGACGAGAGGATACTCTTCTTCTGTCTTTCATCCAGTGGAGCATAGGAGGCCGTCAGTCAACTCGGACCAAGCCTTTTTTTGTAGACTTGTTCATGATTGGTTGAATTTTGCAACTTTGAACTGTTTTTGTGCATGATGAGATCTCAGATAGATAGCCAGTCTCATGCCTTACCTCCTTAGTCGCCTCTTACGACATGTATAGTTGGTTACAATGGTACTATTCTTTGCCTACTTTAAGGGCCCTGATAACACATGAGCAGAGAGGCAACGATGCTTGCAGTTAATTGCTAAGTTTTAATTTATGACTATCTGTTGTGTTTTGTTTTGTTGCATGTCCATTGCGGGACATTTACATTTTTATCAACGTCAAGTTGACTTTCTAGACAGTCACAATGTATGTTCAGTAATTTGCCATTGATTTCTGAACGACAAGTCAGCATTTTAAAGTCCAACTTAATGCAGGTGTAGGGGTTGAACTACCTACCATGCCATGAGCATGCCGGAAGTGTAAGAGCAAGCACTCTTATGTGTACTGTATATAAATGTCCTACCTTGTCCCCCACTTCCCTGTTTTGTTGTGGTGTTGGTGACAGTATATACATACAGATCACATTTGGTAAGTCTTTCAGTTACTTAGAATTTAGAAATGTATAGTGCTTGTTTGTGGTGACTATTCATCACGTGATGTGTGTCTGTGGTCAATCAATCAGGTGCCATCTGCACCATGAAGGCTGGCTGCAATGAATCTCCAACACTCACACTAGTCTGTCTCTTGCCTTGATTGTACATCCTGTCAGATTGATGTTCATCAGTCTCTTGATTAGCCATGATATTCATCAGTCTCTTGATTAGCCACTTTAGTAACTTTTTCTAAATTGCTTTTTAATTATATAACCTGCATAGTTGGATAGCTCTTGAAAAAAACAAATTCAACAGTACTTTATTCAAGTCTGTAGGTCAATTTTAACCCGAGATATTAATGTTTGTGTATAAGTTTATCATTTAAAAGGGACATATAGAAAAAAAAAACAATTTTTACCTTTAACTTTTTGTGACCCTACCTACACACTCACACAACTATCGGTTTACACTGTCGCCAAGGGAGATTAACACAGCGGCCTGTCTAACTCAAGGAAAAATAACTCTGCCGGTTTATATATACACACACGCACACAGATATATACATCTTCACGTCATCTATGTGACGTCAGACCGCACGTAGACTGCCCTCGAGTCTTTTCAGCCAGCGTAGATAAATGCATTTTGACAAAAGATATTCTGTTGGAAAGATGAAAAATTAACAATGATCTGGTCCATTTAGAGTGATGAAAAATTAAACATATATACAATAATGGGTGTTGAATGTAAACATGCATTCATTATCTTTGTAGTCGCTCTGAATATTCCATAACAATATTAAATGTTCCTAGCTGGAGTAAAACTGCCATCTCCCGCCATTGAATTACAGCATGTGATCTTCATCATTTCAGTGTGACATTGATTGCCAACTTAAATGCATTGCTGAAATTACAAAATACACGTAAAAGAATACTAAATTTAATAATACATAGTAGAACAATGTAATACATCTCATAAAACGGTATTTACGGGTTTACTTATCACTCAGAATAGGTAGCCTGTTCCTCCGGTATAACAAGGATTCCTGATGCACCAGAAATGCAGAACGCAAAACGGGGTGGGGAAAACTATATAAAGTAATCATTGTCTGTTTTAACTCGATCTTGAAATAATCATGGAATTTAACATCATGAGTACGCTTATCGTCCCCATATCAGAGACAAAAACAAATATCCGAACGCAACCGCAAGAAATATTCCGGTAAAATACGGCAAAATGAACCGCAGTACCTACTCTTGATGTTATCTTCCCACATCTATCATTGTCTACCTCTTGCTTGCTTGTCTTCAACCTTACCCTCCAGTATGGTTTTTAATGTGGTACAGATTGAGTACAGAAAAGTGTAATGCTTGTTTGTGGTGATTGACATCACAGCACTCAGGATATTCCCATACATGCTCCATCCTCATCTTCAACAGCCAGTGAAGAGTCCAAATACTAATTGTACCCGTAGCAGTTTGATTATGAGTCCGCCTGGCCTTTTCTTGGAGCTTATAACAATTTAGAATTTAATAATACTAAATCGTTTATGTGCATCTATCCTTCTTTTATCCTTTAACCTCCACTGGAGTATAGGTCCTTCAAACAACTGACATCAAGGTTCCTTATGTTTTGCTTATTTTCTGCGGCTCCCTCAATGTCCTCCCTATATTATTCACCTCTCCTGATGGTCTTCTCTGCGTATAATTTAAGTCTCTGTGTTTCATTTGCTCTGTGGACTAAAGAAAAATGACTTTCTGGTTATATTATTACTGGGGTTTCTCTATGTGCATCCGTTCCAGAGCCAGCATTTCTCCCCCCCCCCCCCCCCCCCCCCCCCTCCATCTCTTTGATTCACTGGAATGTATCCAGTCCTCTCTGTGAGCTCCACATTATGTGTATGTGAAGTGTTAGGACCAGTACAGGTCTGCGCACACTGGAACAGGTGGTCAGTCTTTCCTTCCCGCATCGAACGACCATCTCTGGAATAAGACTCTTATTTGACATAGCAGTCAACCCAAGCATTTTCGCTGTTCGTGATTCCTGGGCAAATTTTACATTCAGTAGTTTGCCATTGCTTTCTGAACGACTGGCTCCTATATCTTTTTCGAAAAAAAAACCGGCACCACTGTGTTTCGAACCCGTGAATATGGGCTCCCAAACCGCGTTCGCAAGCCCTTAGCTACAGAGACCTGCTTACTAAGACAACAATAATTTTCTTATTCAGATATGCCTTCAGCTTATACAATAATTGTCTTGTTCATCAACTCCAGCTTATACAATAATTGTCTTGTTCATCAACTTCAGCTTATACAATAATGTTCTTGTTCATCAACTCCAGCTTATACAATACTTTTCTCCCCTGTGCTGTGTGTCCACCGTGACGAGGTAGAGGGGCTTGTGCGTCCCAATGACCCCAAGAGCTATGCCGACAGTAGCACAGCTACTTGTAGGGCCACCCATGTCAGACAGGTCAAGGGAGAGGGACCAGACGAAGAGACACACAAACCTGCTGCCTTGTAGGTAGACTGGGGACAGTCAAAGGCTAGGGAAAGCACCCGAATACATGCTTGTCAAAATCGGATGTACTGAGCCACAGGCTTGACAAAGCAGTGCAACGTAAAACCTGCTGCCTTGTAGGTAGACTGGGGACAGTCAAAGGCTAGGGAAAGCACCTGAATACATGCTTGTCAAAATTGGATGTGAATGAAGGACTTAGAAACAAACAAATAACAATTAAACAAGGAAATGCCTTGCTTACAGGAAAAAAGGCTGCAAATGCACTAATGGAACACAATGCAAATGCAAACCACATTGATATTACAACTGAACAGAAGAAAGCAATTGTAAAGCAAAATGATGCTGTTGGAGCAAGGTGTCCCCCAAGGAGGAGTTCTTTCACCAACATTATTCCTAGCATAAATAAATGACATCACGGAAAATTTTCCAGCCAGAGTACACACATCCTCCTTTGCAGATGACCTAGTCATTTGGACATCTGAAGAATATATTAGTACAGCTAACAGCAGAATACAGCAAGCCTTATTAGCGCTAGAGGACTGGTCAAAATCATGGCTAGTGAAGATAGGTGAGGAGAAAACAACATGCACAGTGTTCTCCCTCTCAAATAAACCTCAGCAACCTAAGCTAGTATTGAATGGAAAAATATTGCGCCATGAAGAAAATCCAAACTATCTCGGAGTCACCTTTGATCGTCGCCTGACATGGAAGACACAGGTTGAGAAAAATCGAACAAGAGCAAGGCAGAGAATGGCAATCATGAAAAAGCTTGCTGGTACAATGTGGGGAGCAGATGAGAAAGTTCTCAAGAAGTTATATACTGGACGGGTGAGGCCAGTACTGGAATATGGCATTGCAGCTTGGGCAACAGCAGCTAAGTCAAACTTTAACAAAATAAGTAGAGTCCAAAACCAAAGAATGCGAATCATAACTGGAAGCCTGAAGACAACGCCTATTAATGAACTAGAAAAGATCACTTGTTTACAACCAATGCAGGATAGAAGAGATAGCAGAGTCCAGCAACAAGCAGAAAAATTTAGAAGATTGACAGACCACCCTATGTACAACAGATTTAATGGTTTTGGAAAGGGAAGACTGAAGCGTAGCAACTTTGTAGAAACTGCAAAACGAAGGATTAGGGCAGATCCTATTCTTAACATATCAACAGTCAAGCCCATAGACAATGCACACAAGTTCCCAGCTTGGAGACAGCAGCAAGTGCCTGAGATGATAGAAAACATTCCTGGTATTGAGAAAAAGAACACTCAGCATGAAACCGAAAGAAGAGAAATAACCCTAAACTACATAAAAGAACATTACCCAAACAGGAATTGGACCCATGCATATACAGATGGATCAGCCAAAAATTCAATAGAGAATGGAGGAGGAGGAATTCTCCTAAATTTAAAAAATGGAGTGAAAAAAACACATTCAATGGCAACTGGAAAATTTTCAAGTAACTTCAAATCGGAGGTAGAGGCTCTGAAAACTGCAGCAGAAATGCTCCTTATGGAGGAAAATAAAGAGAAGCAAATAGCTATCTTCACAGATGCAAAGTCAGCTGTCTCAATACTGAAGAGCAATAACAGCACAGAACTAACTGACTTAAGAGCAGCACTCCATGGTCTATGCCAGAAATCCAAAAAAGTTGTAATACAGTGGATCCCATCACATTGCAGTATACCTGGAAACGAAGAGGCTGACAGACTGGCAAAAGAGGGCGGACGACTACCACAGCCTGACATAGACATAACCTATAATGAGGCAAAGAGGTTGATAAAAAGCACTTATAGAACCAAATGGGAATCAGAGCATCCAGGCCATCAGAAGGATGATGCATATTACAAACTCGACCGAAGAAACAAGTAGCAATCTTCAGACTCCGCACAGGACATAACAGGCTGAAATACCACTTGTTCAATAAACTAAAGATAGGAGATACCGATGAATGTAATTGTAGAACTGGAAAAATGACAGCAAAACATTTGCTGCAGGATTGCCCAACGTATGCAGAACAGAGAAAGATATTTTGGCCCACACCTGCTTCATTTGAGGACAAGCTCTATGGAGATATCAACAAGCTAAAGTTGACCGCAGATTACTTTAACTATATACAGGTTGACATTTAAAGGTGCATGAAGACCCAGAGGCATGAAATGGAATATTGCTTGGATAGCAAATCCATTACGTGGAAAGTCCGAATCAAAAGCCCATTGTGTGGGCTTCATAAAAGGTGGAAAAGTGTCCTAGTGGCATGAAATGGAATATTGCTTGGATAGCAAATCCATTACGTGGAAAGTCCGAATCAAAAGCCCACTGTGTGGGCTTCATAAAAGGTGGAAAAGTGTCCTAGTGGCACGAAATGGAATATTGCTTGGCTAGCAAATCCATTACATGGAAAGTCCGAATCGAAAGCTCACTGTGTGGATGTCATCTGCAGACTGCATACTTCTGGCTTCCGGAAGAACAGCCTATGGTGAACGGAAGGCCCAATATACGGAAGTGAGGCTAAGCGCCATGTGCAGGACGTGACGATTCCTTGGGTGAGCCCAGTACCAGAGCGCTATGTATCGGCTCTGCAATTATGGAAGCCTACTTGGATGGCGGGGAATGCCCATGGTCTGCCCCTGCCTTCCCTTGAGGGCTGACCAGGATGTCTTTGGCTGTTCTATATGGACCAGCTGGGATGGGGGATAACACCACAACAGTGAGAGTCAAACGTCCTAAGAAACCCCCGGGAAGGTTAACCCGGTCAACAAATGCCCGCAGAAGTCGGATGTGTCGGCCTAACGGCGCAAGAACGCAGCTCTGCTGTAAACAGGCACAACGCAATCACATCCGGAAAAAAACTCCTGGATGAACGAAGAAGAAGAAGAAGAAGAAGAAGAAGAAGAAGAAGAAGAAGAAGAAGAAGAAGAAGAAGAAAGAAGAAGAAGAAGAAGAAGAAGAAGAAGAAGAAGAAGAAGAAGAAGAAGAAGAAGAAGAAGACGAAGAAGAAGAAGAAGAAGAAGAAGAAGAAGAAGAAGAAGAAGAAGAAGAAGAAGAAGAAGAAGAAGAAGAAGAAGAAGAAGAAGAAGAAGAAGAAGAAGAAGAAGAAGAAGAAGAAGAAGAAGAAGAAGAAGAATACTTTTCTTGTTCAACTATACCTCCAACTTATACAATACTTTTCTTGTTCAACTAGTCCAGCTTTTACAGTAATTTTCTAGTTCAATTCAAGCTTATGCAATAATTTTCTTGTTCAATTACACCTCCAGTTTATACAATAATTTCCATGTTCGACTATACCTCCAAAGTATACAATATATTTCTTTTTGAACTCAAGCTTATACAATAATTTCCTTGTTCAGTTACACCTCAAGCTTGTACAATAACTTTATTCAGTTACACCTCAAGCTTGTACAATAACTTTATTCAGTTACACCTCAAGCCTGTACAATAACTTTATTCAGTTACACCTCAAGCCTGTACAATAACTTTATTCAGTTACACCTCAAGCCTGTACAATAACTTTATTCAGTTACACCTCAAGCCTGTACAATAACTTTATTCATCTACATCCCAAGCCTGTACATGTGTTTTGTTTGTTTGGAACAGGTCTTGAGAAATGACGATAGATGCCAACAGTGACATCTGCATGCTCTGTACAGTCCCAGGATCTGTAAAGTGTTGACGTCACATTACCAGCCTCCGCCCACTTTCTGCCATTCCAAGATGGCAGCCAACCTAGGGCAAGCATTCTTAGGAGCTGCTGGGATGGTTCCTACTCTGGTACAGGAGCTGGCAGCCGGGAACTTCCATGACAACCGGGAGACTTTCCATGACTACATTTACTCCAAACTCATCCTCGCGGATGATAAGGGCAATGTTTCTGGTGTCTCAAACCCAAACCCTCCTGTTTTTCCAAACACAAACTTGGCCAGTAGCTATCCAAACCCGCTACCAGTAGTTAACAGTTTGTACAATCAGGGATCCAACAACGGTAATCGTAATTTGGTGGATAGCAATGCTGATGGCTCTAATGTCAGTGCAAGCAAAACATTTAACTCTCCTTTGACCAAAACTCCAAGTTCCCACAAATCTGGCAGTTCCAAAAAGAAATCATCGCAATTGCAGCCAGTTTTAACCCACGTTAGTGCTCCTAGTAGCGAGGAATTGATGAAAATGGCGAAGAAAAGTCACCATAAAAAGAAAGAAAAGACAAACGTGTGTGATGTTTGTGGGCGAGGGTTTGCCGAGAAGTATACCCTGAATCGCCACATGCTAACCCACACGCACGTAAGGCCGTATTCCTGTACCAAATGCAACATGTCTTTCTCACGTTCGGACGGTCTAGCGAAACATATGGCAACCCCGCATCGACGTATTGATGCTCACCATTGTGATGTTTGTGGCGGGACGTTCAACAGCGAAGTCTCGTTTGAGCAGCATCGGCGTGAGTACGGCAACACGCTGCCGTTCGTTTGCAATCTCTGTATGCTGGCATTCTCTCAATGCTGCCACCTCAACTACCACATGAAATCTCACGCTCTGTCCAAGATGAATGACAACTTGATGCCTGAGGATCTGGATGATAAAAAGAATGCCATTGATGTTTCAGAACTTATTCCTGAGGATTTCAGCCCAACCAAAAAAGACGTTGCCAAAAGTCCACTCGGTGGTCATCTTTTTAGTCCAGCTAAAGCAACAGCTGGACATGTGGACAGAAAGAAGGATGACCATTCTGTGGGACTTCTGGAACCTGGTGTTGTCGTGAAGCCAGAGGTGGAGGAATATATTGCTTGTCCAGCCGTTAATCAGATATCCAGAAACAACATTGGCCACGGTT
>JACEFZ010014849.1:0-205000 GCA_014155875.1 Cepaea nemoralis
TGTCAGGATCTTATAATTGGCTCGTTAGCTAACACGTGTGAGACAGTACAAGTATAACGTGATTCGACGTAAGACACAAACGACACAACGTTCTATGGATTAATGCCAATATTAAATACAGAACGATAATTACAACAATCTACAATATATAACTCACGACGCTCACAACCACAATACAGCTCATAGGTCTGACGCTCAAGATATCAGTCGTTCGGCTTTCAACCACAGAGATCCACACAAACGCCTTGCTCTCATCACACATGTCCTTCCAGTCTCAGGTCCCAGCTCGGTCTGAGGCTAGCACGCAAACTGCCCGCCGCCTCTAGTGGCGTCACGTGGCCTGCGTGTGTCTGTCGTCAGCCTGACCGCTGGTCGCGTGTCAGGTAACAATCTTGCCAGCCGACAATTCTTGTCCGCCGGGTGTCGTAACGATGTTGCTGCATAGCTATACCATGTTAGGCTCTGACATTCTCCCCGGGTACCTCAATGAAAGATGCCATCTTTCATTCATGATGTATGTATATACTGGGGTAGTGTTAACTTCATGTCAGAGACTATCCTTTCCCAGTGTTATGCATGAAAATACATATATGGCATAGAAATATATACAAAAAATGTAAGTTGCATTGAAATGACAAATGAAGTACAACTTTTAACACAAATCAGGTTTCATCCCCCATGATGGCTGGTTACCTCCATTGCAATAATACCCAGTCAGATCAGTAGTACCAGCTTCTCGCATCTACCTCGCAGCAATTTGAAAAAAACGTAATAATATGGTTGTTTCGCAACAGCCATCTAGCCAGACTGAAATACGGCTTTATTTGAGTCGTATTAAACACTCAAACTCTGACCTCATTTGGCCAGGAGCTTTTATGTTGGTTTGCAATGTTGGCAGCTCTATGACATGCTTGGTGGACGCCTACCTGCTGTGTTAGCTGTTTTAACAACAAAATGTCTATTTATACAATACACATTAATGAATATGTTTCAAATTATGGCCCTTGGTGTAATTCACAAATGCAAGGGAAGTAATTTTGACATTCAAGAAATTCAATAAATTACAATAATTATTTAATTTCTTAGCGTCATTTGCTTGACGTTTCTTCATATTAACGAGAAAAAGTCGGTAATATGAATACATTAATCAAGATATGATTCTAAGATTACACTAATCAAAATAAATAAGTACCCAATTGGTGTATTATATTTTATAGATTCAAAAGGATTTTACAATCGTCATAAGTTTTTGAATATTTGTATATCGTCTGCTAATTTTGCTATACTTTTTAAATTACACCGGAAATACACACGAAACGCAAAATTTAGTTGCTGTTACACTGTTTGAACACAACTGCTCTGGTTTTATTTTGCAACGGATAGTAAAATGTTCTCAAAGTTTGTGTCTGATGTTATAGTATCACAACTTTCGGATTATGATGGAATGTTCTTATTTCTGATGTTCAAATGTCGAACATTTTGGATTAAGTTCGATGCAGAGGTGGTGTAGAAGTCACTGTTAAGTCCACATTTGCACACGTCGTTAAAATATCGCGGTGAAGAAATTCACACACAGCTGTCACTGTTAACTGGTAAAGTTCGCTTCTGGTAAGTGGTTAAGCGTCTGTGACACTGTTCTTGGTGTATATTTACAGTTAATAATGTTCTCTTTCTAACACACACTACACAATTATACTACACTCATTACATGGCTTAATTAAAATAAGTATATTATACATGTCGGTTTTTAACCGTATCACAATTTCAATTATAGACCTTACACAGTAGGTGAATAGAAACAAAATTCACTCATTGGTGGCTGTGTTGGTCTGAGTGTAATAGTACACAATGCACTCAGACATTGCTTACTGGGTCTGTCGGACAACGGGACAAAAGATCGGCAATTGTATTGATTCTGCCGGGAATATGTCGAACTTCGAAACTGTAATTTTGAAGCTTCAAGGACCAGCGAGCAATCATATTGTTGGATGGTACTCCGGCATTTATATACCGTAATGGACTGTTGTCAGTTTCGATGATAAAGTGACGTCCTAGAAGATATCTGGATAGCTTCGTCACACTTTCTACTAAGGCCAGTGCTTCTAATTGCGGAATGGACCATGCACGCTCTCGAGGCCTTAGTTTTCTTGATATGAAACAAATGGGATGCAGGATGTTGTTGTATTCCTGCAACAGGACTGCCCCAATCGCAACGGAGCTAGCATCTGTTCTCAATCTGAAAGGTAAATGGATGTTGGGCAATTTAAGGATGAGATTATTCGAGTTCTTATCAGAAAAGTATGCCAAAACTTTATGAAATGCATTACGTAGGCATTCATCGTGTACAACTTTTTCAGGCTTATCTTTAGTTAATAAATTAGTAAAAACCTCGGTCAGTTCTGAAAAATCAGGAATGAAACTCCTGTAATAGTTGATGAGTCCCAACAAACTGCGGACTTGTTTCTTATTCGTTGGAAGTGACAGTTTTAGAATTTTGGAGACAATTTTGTTGTCTGTCATGACAAAGCCATTAGATATTCTGTACCCCAAAAATGATATCTCTTGGTACGCTATGCTCACCTTTGAAGGCTTCACTGTCAGTCCGTGCTGTCTGATACGTTCTAGTGTCTGTTCTAGTGTCTTTATATGTTCCGTCATTGTCTCTGTATGGGCACAGATGTCGTCAATATAGCAAATGATATTAGGAATGTCAGCTAGGAGGAGTCGTGTCATGCGTACGAATGTGGCTGGGGCATTGACTAGCCCAAATGGAAGTTTGCACCATTCGTACAGTCCCCAAGGCGTGGCGAAAGCTGTTAGATGTCTGCTGTCTTCATGTACAGCTATCTGCCAGTAACCTTTAGACATGTCAAGCGTCGTAAAGAACTTAGCGTCAGTCAGTTCTGTCAGGAGATCGTCAGTGTTTGCCATTGGTTCAAGATCTAAAACAGTTATTTTGTTCAGTTTTCTGTAGTCGATGCAAAGTCGTATTGTGTTGTCCTTTTTGCGTACAATGACCATGGGTGAAGAGAAGTCTGATAGGGATCGTCTGATGATGTTGTTTTTTTCTAAGTTGATGATTTCCTGATGTAGTTGTTCCTTGTAATGTAATGGTATGGTGTATGGTCTGCATCTTATGGGTGTGTTTGATGTGAGTGTGATGTGATGCTGTACTAATTCTGTTTGTCCTGGGTTGTCTGAAAAAATGGTGTTGTATTGTTGTATCAACTGTTTGCAACTGTTTGTCTCTGCTTGACTTAAGTTTGGATTGATCTTGATTTCATTCAAGCAGTTTGTCGTGTCTAATGTAGGTGTTGGAATCTCGTCGCTAGAATCGTCATCTTCGTGATCTATTATCACGGTGCAAGCTGTCCTATCGTCTTGCTCGTTGTCTCTGTTATGGTATGGTCTTAGCATATTTATGTGAAATATTTTGTGTTTGTCTTTTATTAGGATTTCGTAGTCTACAGGTGAGATTTGTCTTGTCACTTTAAAGGTCCCTGCCAAGAATCAGTCAGTAGCTGTCTGTCACTAGGTAGTAGTAGTAGAACGTCCTGTCCAGGTGTCAATGTTATAGTCCTGTTACCTTTGTCTGCGTACTGTCTGTAAGTAGCACCAGATAGTTTTAGTGCATTTTTAGCAATTTCACATGATTTAATAATCCTTTCATCGCAATGATGTTACATACAAGAATGATGATATGGGTTTAAGTACTGGAGTAGAATCAGTTAACATTTGGTGATAAATTGTTAATGGGCCTCGTGGTTTGGCACCATAGATTAGTTCAAAAGGAGAGAAACCGGTACTAGAATGTGGTACCTCGCGATAAGCAAAAAGAACAGCTGGTAAGTATACATCCCAGTTATTGGGGTGATCTTGAGTTACTTTGGCAAGCATAGTGCTTCAGATCCCCATTAAGCTTTTCTATTATCCCGCTCGAGTGAGGATGATAGGGGCTATTGAAGACTTGCTTCACTCCTAACATTTTGGTGAAAGCTTGGGTCGATGCGGCAATAAACTGAGTGCCTCTATCAGACTGGATAGTATCTGGAAACCCAATTCGGGAGAAAATATGGAAGAACACTTCCATGATGTCATTGGCAGTAATGTTCTTTAGAGGAATAGCTTCTGGCCAGCGGCTACATTGATCAATAAAAGTTAGAATATATTTATTCCCTCTAGTTGTTGTATGACTAAGAGGGCCCACAATGTCAACTGATAATTTTTCAAAAGGTCGACTGGCTAAGTCAGTGACTTGTAACTTTGCCTGTGGGTGTTTACCTTTTTTTACTAGTTTCTGGCATGTATCACAACTTCTGCAATATGTTCTTATGTCATTGCAAAATTTTGGCCAATGAAACTGTGTCAATAGTCTTGACCTGGTTTTAACATATGCCATATGACCTGCAAAAGGTATATCGTGAGCAAGATGTAAAGCTTGCTTGCGATAAGTAGTTGGCAACACAGTTTGCTTTGTTGTAATGTCACCTCTGGTGTAATACCTGGTGAGTATATCATTGTGTAAAGCAAAATGCCATTTCGCATTTTTGGTTACTCTTGCCTTTTTGCCGATCAGGTCAAAGTACTTTGACAGTGAAGGATCAGCTTTTTGAGCTGTTATGAATGTTTCCTTCATAGAGTCACTAGGTGGTAATTCTGGGCTAAGCATTTGTATAGCCTCAGTTTGGTTACTTTCATCTTGCACTCTAGCAGTAGCTCTTGTTACTGCGTTCACACACTCAATGACATCAGATGATGATGGAATGATATCGTCAATGATGTGATGAGAACTTAGTGCTGCATTAGCTAACATACATTCAATAGGTGATATGACATTTTCAGTGATGACATTTGGTGGTGATGTGTTATCATCAATACATAGTGATGTTATGTCATGGTTATGAGGTTTGTCATTCACCTCAGGTAAATTTCCTATGATTATATCGCACACTGGGTTTGTAAGTGCCGCGACCTTTACTTTCCCGGTGAGGAATGGTGTTTCAATGTATGCCCATGCTAATGGATATTTTTCAATATTGCCTGAAAATGTTCTACATGTAATGTGCCTGCCTGTATAGTCTGTAGGCGTTATGAATGTTGTTTTCAGGCCAATAAGTGTACTTCCGGTGTCGCGAAGTACTGTAGCAAACTTGCCATTAACATACCCGTGATAGATGTCTAATCTGCCTTTTGAGTCTATTACCAAGTTAGCTTCCTCATTGGCAATAGGGATGGCGTGCCCGCATGTTAAGATACCATTTTCATAAAAGGTATTACAGACAGTGCATTTGTTAGCACTAAATACATCACAAGCCTGTGCTGCATTCACAGGATGTTTTTCTGGATTTTCGTCTTCTGACGCTGAGCTATCGAACAAGGCGGCATTGGCTTTGTTGGTCATATGCCTGCCTCTACAATCCATGCGATGGTGCCCGTAAGCCTTGCAGAGAAAACATTTACGTAAACTTTTGAACGATTTACGTTCTCTGTCTTGTCTGTTTACCATATTTTGCAAGTATGTTTGGTACCCTGGGTTTTTATCGCACATCTCGTTCAAATGGTGAGAAAATTTACAGTGAATGCAATGTCTAAATTTCTCAGAGGTAGGCCTGTTTGGTTTTTGCCTACTATAGTTTTTCTCATAGTTGGCTGCTGCTACCCAGTTACTGTCAGTAGCTTCAGTGGCAAAGCACTGTTTATTGGCCGTATAATAGGCCGACCCACGTCTTTCCATTTCTTCCACACTTGTGCATTCATTCTCCTGTAAGAACTTAGAAAAAGATGATGGGATAGAAGAAATGACTTTATCTCGAATGATGAGATCTTCTAATCTATCATAACTTTTGTTAATTTTGGCTGCTGAAGTCCATTTGCTGAAAACATCTCGGACTAAACAGAGGTAGTCAGAGAACGTTTGAGTTGATTTTGGACTCAATTTACTGAATTGTTCTCTGTAACCTGCCTCGTCTAACATGAAATGTGCCATTATCTTAGATTTAATATAATGGTACTCTTTTCTGAGGTCTTTGGGGATGGTTTCAATGACTTTAAGAGGTTCCCCAGATAGACTCCTCATATATAGAATATTCCATTCAGAAAGTGGAACTTGGTAATGTTCCATTAAAGTCTCAAAATTTTGGGTAAAGGCTGCTATGCAGTCACCCGAGGTATAGTTACGTACGATACCTTGATACTTCTTATACTGGTTTTCTTTTTCCAGTCTTTCAGATTTCTTTGACTCTTTATTCATTGCAGTCTCAGTGTCGAGTTGTTTCATTTTCAACTGTAACTCTAGTTCTTCTCTCTTACTCTGAGCTGCTATTTCTGCCTTTTTCAGCTCTGTTTCATTCTCGATCTCGGCCCTTTTCAATGCACTATCTATCTCAGCTTGCTTTAATGCTGTTTCTGCCTCTATTTGCTTGGCAGCTTTTTCAATCTCTGCCTGTTTTAGAGCTGTTTCAATTTCGGCCTGTTTTAAGGCTGTTTCTGCCTCTGCTTGCTTTGCAGTTCGTTCTGCTGCCCTTTCATCGCGTTCAGCAGCTTTTTCCTGAACAAGTAGGTATTCTGCGTATTTATTCTCACTCCACTTTGTTAACTCATCACCTTCTAACTTTAATTTTAAGCCCATATCAATGAAATCAAACAATGACGACATGATGGAGAAAATACGTCAATGATAATCAACCACACAAAATATGTTGTAAATGGTTAGTAGAAAAACAATTTACAATTGATTTTACTATACGATGCGTGCCCACTAATGCATACGTAAAGTTAAAGTAAAGAAAAATATACTCAAGTGCCCTTGGATACGGTGACGAATGGTTGGACAATCGGGCTAGGAAAACTGTAGGGTCGTTACTTTGGAACCACAAATGACCTCTACGGCAAGGTTATGGATGGTACACAAAAACCTGCTTTGTTTTTGGAGAAAAATAAGTTAGCGTCTATTTGTTGGTGTGTGCCTGCAAGTCACTAAGTGTTGATTAGGTTTGGATGGCGTCGAGTATAATTGTATGTCGTAAATTTGTCGTCAACAGTGTTTTTCTCAACAGAAGTTACACTCTTTCCAAAACTCTTTGCGTTCCACAAACTCAATGCACAAAGACAATCTATCTGTATTTGACCACACAATAACATTGATGACACATCACTTACATCAAGATGACATTCAGTAAGGACATAGACATCAAGTTTACAAGATGGCGACAAGGTCAAAATGGCGACAAAATCACAATGTCGACAAGGTCAAACGGTGACAAGTTTCACAAATCACAAATGTTTTACACGTTTACAGGATCAAACAATATGTACTGTACATTTACTAATGGTTTTACACATATTTAAACAATGTAGTAATGGATCACAATGAGACTTTTACGATCACATTTACATAACTATAACCTTGACAAATTTTACAAGTTCAAGAATTATAGTTTTAGATAACAAAGACGAGCAACACACGTCTACATATATTAGGTTCTTAAACAAGGACGAGCAACCCACGTCCACACATGTCAGGATCTTATAATTGGCTCGTTAGCTAACACGTGTGAGACAGTACAAGTATAACGTGATTCGACGTAAGACACAGCGACACAAGTTCTATGGATTTATTGCCACATTAAATACAGAACGATAATTACAACAATCTACAATATATAACTCACGACGCTCACAACCACAATACAGCTCATAGGTCTGACGCTCAAGATATCAGTCGTTCGGCTTTCAACCACAGAGATCCACACAAACGCCTTGCTCTCATCACACATGTCCTTCCAGTCTCAGGTCCCAGCTCGGTCTGAGGCTAGCACGCAAACTGCCCGCCGCCTCTAGTGGCGTCACGTGGCCTGCGTGTGTCTGTCGTCAGCCTGACCGCTGGTCGCGTGTCAGGTAACAATCTTGCCAGCCGACAATTCTTGTCCGCCGGGTGTCGTAACGATGTTGCTGCATAGCTATACCATGTTAGGCTCTGACAGTATATAATAATTTTTAATAAAACATATATAGAAAAGAAGAAGAAGAAAAAAAAAAAAGAAGAAAAAAAAAACATAGTCAAGTGACCCCTTAAATTATAGGTAAGGGTGTGCGATGACGTGCTCAAGTGGTGGTCAAGTAGTGGTCAAGTGGTGGTCAAGGGGCGGTCAAGAGGTGGTCAAGTGACCCCTTAAATTGTATGGGATGGTACGTGTAGTAACGTGGTGATGATCAAGAGGTGGTCAAGTGGTGGTCAGGGTGTGGTCAAGTGGTGGTCAAGATGTGGTCAAGTGGTCGAGTGACCACTTAAATTGTCGGGGAAAGTAGGTGTAGCGATATGGTGATGATTAAAGGGTGGTAAATTAGTGGTCAAGCAGTGGTCAAGCAGTGGTCAAGTGAGGAAAATTTTAGTGGAAAGTAGTTGTAATGATATGGTGATGATTAAAGGGTGGTAAATTAGTGGTCAAGCAGTGGTCAAGCAGTGGTCAAGTGGTCGAGTGACCACTTAAATTGTCGGGGAAAATAGTTGTAATGATATGGTGATGATTAAAGGGTGGTAAATTAGTGGTCAAGAGGTGGTCAAGCGGTGGTCAAGGGGTGGTCAAGTGGTTAAATGACCCCTTAAATTGTTGGGGAGAGTACGTGTAGTGACGTGGTGATGATCAAGAGGTGGTCAAGTGGTGGTCAGGGTGTGGTCAAGTGGTGGTCAAGATGTGGTCAAGTGGTCGAGTGACCCCTTAAATTGTCAGGGAAAGTGAGTGTAGTAAGTTGGTGATGATCGTGAGGTGGTCAAGTAGTGGTCAAGGGGTGGTCAAGTGGTTAAATGACCCCCTAAATTGTATGGGAGGGTACAGTTAGTGATGTGGTGATGATCAAGAGGTGGTCAAGTAGTGGTCAAGTGGTGGTCAAGCGGTGGTCAAGGGGTGGTCAAGTGGTTAAATGACCCCTTAAATTGTTGGGGAGAGTACGTATAGTGACACGGTGATGATCGTGAGGTGGTCAAGTAGTGGTCAAGTGGTGGTCAAGCGGTGGTCAAGTGGTCAAATAACCCTAAAATTGTAGAGGAGAGTGTGTCTTGTGATGCAGTGATGATCAAGAGGTGGTCAAGTAGTGGTCAAGGGGTGGTCAAGTGGTCAAGTTACCCCTTAAATTGATGGGAAGAGTACGTGTAGTGACACGAAGATGATCAAAATGTAGTCAAGTAGTGGTCAAGTGGTGGTCAAACGGTGGTCAAGTGGTCGAGTGACCACATAAATTGTAGAGGAGAGTAGGTGTAGTGACATGGTGATGATCAAGAGGTGGTCAAGTTGTTAGGTCTAGAGGTTGGGGTGTCTCAGTCATGAAGTATCAAACTGTCTGCTCTGGGAAGGATGTCGCTGATCAGGGCGAGTAGGTTCTAATATGTTTATCGCTATTGTCTATAATTGGCGTGGTTGTATAGTAATAATAGTAGAGTTGTTTCGTAGTAATGTTAGTCATCATCATCAAGGGGCATGTTAGGTGATATTTGTAATGGTAGTAGTAGTAGTACCAGTAGTAGCAATACCAACAATAGTACTAATTATCATCATCATCACGTGTCTTACCAACGGACGTACCACCCACACATTGCGATCTCCAACACCATTGAACAATTCCGGGGTTGACTCACAATACAGAAATCCCCAATTAACGGCATTACCTTCATGTAATGGTGGTACTCATAGTACCAATAGCACCAGTAGTAATAGTCACCAACATCAGCAAGAGACTTATCGCCTGACATTGGTCAGTATGACACTCCATAAACTATGATCTCCGACACCATGGATACAAATAGTAATAATATTGGTAGTAGTAGTAGTAGTAGTAGTAGTAGTAGTAGTAGTAGTAGTAGTAGTAGTAGTAGTAGTAGTAGTAGTAGTAGTAGTAGTAGTATTGGTGGTGGTGGTGGTGGTGGTGGTGGTGGTGGTGGTGGTGGTGGTGGTGGTGGTGGTGGTGGTGGTAATAGTAGGAGTAGTAGAATAGCGAGGGTGCTTGTTGTTTCACTAAGTATTTGTATATCGTATGTAGTATAAAGCTAGTTTGTGTTGTATGCCATGTAAGGTGTTACTGAAATATCTGTATTTTATAGTTCTAAGAGGTGATGACGTCATAACCCACCACTCTATCATCTTATTGATAGTGTCTCCAGTGCCGCGAAAAAGGCTCATTGTGAGATATCGACCATTTCTCAAATCGACAGCATCCGGGGTGCATGCCCATTACGAGCAAACATCGATACGCCACTTAAAAGGCAACGACAAGGCAAAATGGCGTCGAATACAGTGTAACGCACAAAACTTATGAGGTCATCGGTTGTCCATTCCAGCATGGTCGACAAATAGGCGCTCACTAACTTCACAATATGCTCACTCAAATAAACATATAAGATGATAAGGCACCGACCCAAAGGTGATAAAATATCAGCCAAAGAGAGGAATATCTCGGCCAGAATTATAAAAAGTAGGAGAACTATTTGCCAAATGGGAAAAAGTTAGGCAAAATACAGAAATATCTCAACCAAACATATAAAAAATAGGAAAATTGATAACCAAACGGGAAATATATTGACCAACTAGGGAAATGTGTTACTAAAAGAGGAAAAATAATGACCAAGTAACGAAATACATCGCTCAAACTTATGAAAACTAGGAAACTTTGTTAGCCAAATGGAAGAAACCTTGGTCAAGTAGGAAAATCTGTTAGCCAAATGTGAAAAATGTCGGCCAAATGCAGAAATAGTTCGGCCACACGTATGCAAACAAGGAAAGGTTGTTAGCCAGATAGGAAAAGTATTAACCAAGTAAGAAAATTTGATAGCCAAATGTGAAAAAATATCACCCAAAGAGAGAAATATCTCATCCAAACTTATAAAAAGAAGGAAAATTCTCAACCAAATGAGAAAAAGTTAGACCAAATATAGTAACATCTCAACCAAACTTATGAAAACTAGGAAACTTTGTTAGCCAACGAGAATAAAAACATAGGTCATGTAGGAACATCTGTTAGCCAAATGTAAAAAAATGTCGGCCAAATACAGAAATACCGCGTCAACACTTATTAAAATTAGGAAGAAAAAAATTTGTTAGCCAAATAGTAAAAATATTGCCCAAGTAGGAAAATTTGATAGCCAAATGTTAAAAAAATATCACCCAAAGAGAGGAATATCTCGACCAGACTTATAAAAAGTAGGAGAACTATTTGCCAAATGGGAAAAAGTTATGCCAAATACAGAAATATCTCAACCAAACATATTTTAAAAAATAGGAAAATTGATAACTAAATGGGAAATATATTGACCAACTAGGGAAATGTGTTACTCAAAGAGGAAAAAATAATGACCAAGTAACGAAATACATCGCTCAAACTTATGAAAACTAGGAAACTTTGTTAGCCAAAGGGAAAAAACCTTGTTCAAGTAGGAAAATCTGTTAGCCAAATGTAAAAAATGTCGGCCAAATACAGAAATACCTCGTCCGCACGTATGCAAACTAGTAAAAGTTGTTAGCCAGATAGGAAAAATATTGCCCAAGTAAGAAAATTTGATAGCCAAATGTGAAAAAATATCACCCAAAGAGAGGAATATCTCGGCCAGACTTATAAAAAGTAGGAGAACTATTCGCCAAATGGGAAAAAGTTTGGCCAAATACAGAAATATCTCAACAAACATATAAAAAACAGGAAAATTGATAACTAAACGGGAAATATATTGACCAACTAGGGAAATGTGTTACTCAAAGAGGAAAAATAATGACCAAGTAACGAAATACATCGCTCAAACTTATGAAAACTAGGAAACTTTGTTAGCCAAATGGAAGAAACCTTGTTCAAGTAGGAAAATCTGTTAGCCAAATGTGAAAAATGTCGGACAAATGCAGAAATATTTCGGTCACATGTATGAAAACTAGGACAAGTTGTTAGCCAGATAGGAAAAGTATTGGCCAAATAAGAAAATTTGATAGCCAAATGTGAAAAAATATCAGCCAAAGAGAGAAATATCTCATCCAAACTTATAAAAAGAAGGAAAATTCTCAACCAAATGAGAAAAAGTTAGACCAAATATAGTAACATCTCAACCAAACTTATGAAAACTAAGAAACTTTGTTAGCCAAAGAGAAAAAACCTTGGTCAAGTAGGAAACTCTGTTACCCAAATGTGAAAAATGTCCACCAAGTACAGAAATAACTTGGCCACACTTATGAAAACTACGAAAATTTGTTATCCAAATATGAAAAATATTGCCCAAGTAGGAAAATTTGAAAGCCAAATGTGAAAAATATCACCCAAAGAGATAAATATCTCGTCCAGACTTATAAAAAGTTGGAAAATTTGTCAACCAAATGGGGTAAAGTTATACCAAATACAGAAACATCTTAACCACATTTATAAAAAACGAGGGGAAAATGTCGACCAAATACAGAAATAACTCAACCCAATTTATAAATATGGCAACCAAACTTATGAAACGTAGGAAAATGTGTTAACCAAAAGGGGAAAATATGGTACACGTAACGAAATATCTCATCCAAACTTATAAAAAGTAGGAAAATATATCAACCAAACGCGAACAATGTCGGCCAAATACAGAAATTTCTCAACCAAACTCATGAAAAGTAGGAACAACTTGTTACCCAAATAGGAAAAATATTGGTCAAGTAAAGAAATAGCGTGGTCAAACCTATAAAAACGTACCAACATTTGTTAACACAACTTGGCCACTTGTTCTTGCAAACTTGCTCCCTGGCTCAAACAATTTGTCCACTTGCTATTACAATCGGTCGACCTATCCTATCAACTCACACACTTACCATAACAACTGTCCCTTTTCCCCAACAACGTGTCCACCGACTCTCTCATATTATCGACTCACCCTATCAACTTACCCACATCGGCTCACAAAATTTCCACTTGTTATTACAACTTGTCGACAGCCTCGCCCAAATTACCACTTACTCTTACAAACTGTCCCAACTGAGCGCACAAAGGTGTCCACTTGTGATTTCACGGCCACCTCACCACATAGATAAGTAGCCCTCATAAAATACAAATGTATCCCGCAAGTCATACAGAAGTGTCCCCCATATTGTCATTAAAAAAAAATATTTGTGTGTGTAGGTAAGTTCATGTCTTTGGCAGTTCATATTTTGTAAATTCATTTCTTCAGCATAAGATTTGTGTAAGTTCACGCCCTCATCATAAATTTTGTTGTGTAAGTTCATGTCTTCGACAGTTCATGTTTTGCTAAGGCCTAGTTTTAGTAAAAGGGCAGAAGTCTATTGGGTAGAATTTCAACCTGAGTGGTCAATTACTAACACTGCCTGTGGACAGCTATTCTTACCCATGCGCTAAAGTTGAGAAAATGAACTTCCGTTGAATGGAAGCTACCGCAGACTTGACTTATTAAACCCCTCTGGAAGAAGTAGCGGCAGCTTAACCAGGAAAAGATCAAATTAGTTATCCCCCCTTAGTCTGGGAATTATGAAAATATATGCTCACACAAGCGATATTACTCATGACGTCATATAAACAAAAATATAAAGGATAACAATTGTGGCTTTTTTCACATTTGGCTATCAAATTTTCTTATTTGGCCAATACTTTTCCTATCTGGCTAACAATTTGTCCTAGTTTTCATACATGTGACCGAAATATTTCTGCATTTGTCCGACATTTTTCACATTTGGCTAACAGATTTTCCTACTTGAACAAGGTTTTTTCCCTTTGGCTAACAAAGTTTCCTAGTTTTCATAAGTTTGAGCGATGTATTTCGTTACTTGGTCATTATTTTTCCTCTTTGAGTAACACATTTCCCTAGTTGGTCAATATATTTCCCGTT
Organism: Cepaea nemoralis; assembly: GCA_014155875.1. Lineage (NCBI taxonomy): Eukaryota > Metazoa > Mollusca > Gastropoda > Stylommatophora > Helicidae > Cepaea > Cepaea nemoralis. The sequence continues at coordinate 13,838 of JACEFZ010014849.1, forward strand.
TAGTTATCAATTTTCCTGTTTTTTATATGTTTTGTTGAGATATTTCTGTATTTGGCCAAACTTTTTCCCATTTGGCGAATAGTTCTCCTACTTTTTATAGGTCTGGCCGAGATATTCCTCTTAACTAGGGCTTATTTTAGGGATATGTCTTATATTACAAGCATCCTGAAAAATTGTGCTAGGGCTTATTATAGGGGTAGGTCTTATTTTCGAGGAAACATGGTAATTCTCGCAGCTCTGTTGTAAACAGATACAACGCAGTTACATCTAAAACAACATTCCGGACGAATGCAGAAGAAAAAACAAGAAGAACAACAATAACTTTAAAATACACAACATCTCAGCATCGAGAACTAGGCAGGTCTTATTTTCGGGGAAACATGGTAATTCTCGCAGCTCTGTTGTAAACAGACACAACGCAGTTACACCTGCGAGGTCTTCATAGGGACTATGTTATACAGATGTCCTTTCCCTCTCCAAGCTCAGTAATATCAAGACTGACTTGACACTTCCAGAATCTCCATTAAGGTGGAGATGTTTTTTTTTTTTTTTTTTTTTGGGTTTCAATTAACTTAGGCTGCCAGGTTAACACAGCCTAAAATGGGTGCCAGGAAATGTTTAGGGAAGTAAAGGCAGAGGGTGCCATATTGATCACATTCCTCAGTGCCGATTGGTCCATGGGGCTTGAGCCATACACTAAATACATCTCAAAGTGTGGGGAAGGGTCACTGACCTTTATTTAGATATCCCGTCACCCTTTCAATCTGTGCGTGACTGAGTGGGTGCATAACTGAGAGTTTGTATAAATGATGTATGTATGTATGTATGTATGTATGTATGTATGTATGTATGTATGTATGTATGTATGTATGTATGTATGTATGTATGTATGTATGTATGTATGTATGTATGTATGTATGTATGTATGTATGTATGTATGTATGTATGTATGTATGTATGTATGTATGTATGTATGTATGTATGTATGTATGTATGTATGTATGTATGTACGTACGTACGTACGTACGTACGTTTGTATGTATGTATGTATGTATGTATGTATGTATGTATGTATGTATGTATGTACGTACGTACGTACGTACGTACGTTTGTATGTATGTATGTATGTATGTATGTATGTATGTATGTATGTCTGTCTGTCTGTCTGTCTGTCTGTCTGTCTGTCTGTCTGTCTGTATGTCTGTATGTATGTATGTCTGTCTGTCTGTATGTATGTATGTATGTATGTATGTATGTATGTATGTATGTATGTATGTATGTATGTATGTATGTATGTATGTATGTATGTATGTATGTATGTATGTATGTATGTATGTATGTATGTATGTATGTATGTATGTATGTACGTACGTACGTACGTACGTACGTACGTACGTACGTACGTACGTACGTATGTATGTATGTATGTATGTATGTATGTATGTATGTATGTATGTATGTATGTATGTATGTATGTATGTATGTATGTATGTCATGTATGTATGTATGTATGTATGTATGTCATGTATGTATGTCATGTATGTATGTCATGTATGTATGTATTGGTGTCAGGTCTTAGTCAGATATGACTGAGCTACCGTATAACAGTAGACGGTACTACCTGCTTCTGTTAGCGCTGAACGTTGGGCGGCGCTTACCAAACCCGACATCCCACATTGTGCCAACGGCTTCGGGTGGAAGAGCGCAATTGGGAGGGTACAAGCCTTACCCTGGTGCGAGGAAATGCAAGCTAAAGACAAAATGTCATGGCAGGGCAGACCAGGCCCTAAGCCTTGGTTGGCGACTGGTCTAGGATCGAAGCTCCGACAGGCGGACAGTTAGAGCATTGCTTTGCTGATCCGGCAGCTTCTGCAGCTTGTCTTGTTCCAGATGTAGGGGTGTTACCTTTCCTCTGGAGTAAACTAGGCAGGCCGAGAGAGGGATCATGCTGCATGGGCAACACATGATCTCTATATTTTAGCCCAGGCTTTGTGCTATGGAGAGGCAATAACTCCATCCCTGGTCTTAACTGGTCTCGGAATCAAAGCGAGAGGCAACTGTTACGGGTTATAAGTCCTTGTCAGTTGGCGTAGACATGGGGCGCCACGCGTTGCCTCTGACGGTGGGAGACACCTATAGGTGTCACTGATCAGCTACCGCCCGCCTCAAGCTGGGCAGCCCCCAGCCAATTGGGTGCTGATCCGCCACAGCCTGCCTGCTTCAATGGGTGCTTGGGGCTAGGACAAAATCTGAATCGCAGGCTGTAAAACCAATGCACCAGGTACAAACAAAAATAAAAATAGAAACCTCAAGCTACGGCTTGCAACCTGGAACGTGAGAACCATGTGTCCAGGATTTTCAACTGACTTGACCAATATTGACGATGTGAGAAAAACGGCTGTGATTGATGCCGAACTCAATCGTCTAAACATTGATATTGCTGGCCTGCAGGAGACTCGCCTCGCTGAGGAAGGGTCACTCAGGGAAAACAACTACACCTTTTTCTGGAAGGGTAGAGGGCAGGCAGAAAAAAGGCAACACGGTGTGGGCTTTGCAGTGAAGAATTCGCTACTGGGAATGATTGAAATTCCAGCAGGAGGAAATGAAAGACTATTATCCCTGCGCTTGGCAACCTCTTGTGGGTTTGCCACCATTATTACTGCATATGCACCGACACTCGATTCCTCTGATGATGTGAAGGATTCGTTCTATGAGGAGTTAGACTCCGTGATCAAGGCAGTTCCAAAATCTGACTACATTTATATGCTCGGTGATTTCAATGCTCGTGTGGGCAAGGACTCGAGTTCATGGCCAGTGTGCCTTGGAAAATACAACATCGGTCGCATGAATGAAAATGGGCAAAGGCTGCTGGAGCATTGCACCAGTAATGACCTATGTATTACAAACTCCTTTTTTAAAACAAAAGAGATGCATAAGGTCACATGGAAACATCCAAGATCCGGCCATTGGCACCAGCTGGACTTCATCATCACACGGAGACAACATCTGAACCATATATCATTGACTCGTAGTTACCACAGTGCTGACTGTGATACGGATCATTCTTTGGTTGTTGCAAGGGTTAGACTGAGACCAAAGAGAATCTACACGGCTAAACACAAATCTAGCCTCAGGATTAATATTATTAACACTCATGATCCTGAAAAGTGCTTTCAGTTTCAACAGCAACTTGAAGACGCTTTCACTGATACACCAGAAAATTGTACAGTAAATGAAAAGTGGGGTCAAATTAAGGAAACTCTTTATAAAACTGCCGTAGGGGTTTACGGCACTGTGGATCATAAGAGGCAGGACTGGTTTGCGGCCAACAGCGAGACTCTGCAGCCCTTGATTGATAAGAAGAAGAAAGCTCTCTTAAGAAACAAGGAAAGACCAACGCGTAACACTCTGAGTGAGCTTAGGCAAGCTAGGAAGGATGTGCAAAAGGCTGCCAGGCAGTGTGCAAATGATTATTGGATCAAGTTATGTGAGTCCATTCAAATTGCAAGTGATAAGGGAGACATAAGAAGCATGTATGAAGGAATAAAGAAAGCCTGCGGTCCAGTGATCAAAAGAAGTGCACCATTGAAAACCTTGATTGGAGAAATCATCACTGATAAGAAACAGCAGATGGACAGATGGGTAGAGCACTATTTGGAGCTTTACTCAAGTGAGACCAAACTAGCGGATGATGCCCTCAATGCCATAGAGGCTCTACCAACTCTTGACCACCTGGACACACTTCCCACCATAACAGAAGTTAAGTGTGCTATAAATGAACTTGCATCTGGCAAGGCTCCAGGTAAGGATGGGATTCCAATAGAGGTTATCAGGAGTGGGCAAGACACACTCACTATACAGATCCACCAGCTAATAGAGCTATGCTGGCGTGAAGGACAAGTCCCACAGGATTTCAAAGATTCAAGCATCATAACACTGTACAAGAACAAGGGCGATCGGAGCGACTGCAACAACTATAGGGGTATCTCACTTCTGTGTATTGTTGGAAAAGTATTTGCCAGAATTGTTCTGCGCAGACTTCAAGTCCTAGGAGATCAAGTCTACCCCGAATCACAGTGTGGCTTTCGACAGAACCGGTCTACCACTGATATGATATTCTCATTGCGACAAATGCAAGAAAAATGCCGTGAACAGAATCAACCACTGTTTATTGCCTTCATCGACCTCACAAAGGCATTTGATTTGGTCAGTCGTGAGGGTCTGTTCAAGGCACTAAAGAAGATTGGCTGCCCACCAACTCTTCTGTCCATTGTGGAATCGTTCCACACAGGCATGAAGGGTATAATCAAGTTTGATGGTGCAACTTCTGAAGAGTTTGAAATCAAGAGTGGAGTTAAGCAAGGTTGTGTACTAGCTCCCACCCTCTTTGGAATATACTTTTCACTTCTACTGAAATATGCATTTCATGATCAGGATGGTGGTATATACATTCACTCACGCTCAGATGGCGGCCTCTACAATGCTCAGAGATTGAAGGCTAAGACCAAAATTAGGAGGGTACTGATCAGAGAGTTGCTTTTTGCAGATGATGCTGCAGTTACGACCCACTCTGAGGAAGAATTGCAATGTCTACTATCTGCATTCTCCAATGCTTGTTCTGAATTTGGTTTAACAATTAGCAAAAAGAAGACACAGATTATGTCACAAGGTGCACATGGGGTACCATCAATCTTTATTGACGACGCCGAACTAGAGATAGTAGACCATTTTACATATCTAGGATCAGTGGTAAATAGCAAATTATCCCTAGATCAGGAAATCAACATCCGGATTGGTAAGGCAGCAACAACAATGAACAGGTTAAGAAAAAGAGTCTGGGAGAACAGGAAGCTTACTGCCAAAACAAAAGTCCTTGTCTATCAAGCCTGTGTCCTTAGTACTCTTCTCTATGGCAGTGAAACCTGGACAACTTACTCACACCAAGAGAACAACTTAAACCGCTTTCATATGCGGTGTCTGCGAAGAATTCTTGGTATTAAGTGGCAAGACAAAATCACAAATACTGAAGTATTGGAAAGATCAGGTTGTGTGACAGTTTATTCCATGCTCAGTCTTCGTAGACTTAGATGGATAGGACATCTTAGGAGGATGGATGATGGTAGAATACCAAAGGATATCTTTTTTGGTGAATTACAGATGGGTAAGAGATTTCAGGGTCGGCCTCTACTACGATACAAAGATGTGTGTAAGCGGGACATGATTGATACAGGCATTGATAATGCACATTGGGAGCAAGTCGCCGCTGAACGTGTTGCATGGAGGGCAAATATCAGAAATGGAATAAAGTCAAAGGAGAAAATTATTGCAGAAAAGTCACACACCAAGCGTTTGAGACGTAAGATGGTGCATGATGGTGGAAATGACCACGTGTTCACATGCACCCACTGTGAACGGACATTTACAGCGCAAATTGGCCTTATCAGTCACACTCGCTACCGCCATAGTTAAAGTTATTATGCCTTTTTAAAGCACAAACTATCGTCTGTCAAGACGGCAAGGTGTCAATGAGTATGTATGTATGTATGTATGTATGTATGTATGTATGTATGTATGTATGTATGTATGTATGTATGTATGTATGTATGTATGTATGTATGTATGTATGTATGTATGTATGTATGTATGTATGTATGTATGTATGTATGTATGTATGTATGTATGTATGTATGTATGTATGTATGTATGTATGTATGTATGTATGTATGTATGTATGTATGTATGTATGTATGTATGTATGTATGTATGTATGTATGTATGTATGTATGTATGTATGTATGTATGTATGTATGTATGTATGTATGTATGTATGTATGTATGTATGTATGTATGTATGTATGTATGTATGTATGTATGTATGTATGTATGTATGTATGTATGTATGTATGTATGTATGTATGTATGTATGTATGTATGTATGTATGTATGTATGTATGTATGTATGTATGTATGTATGTATGTATGTATGTATGTATGTATGTATGTATGTATGTATGTATGTATGTATGTATGTATGTATGTATGTATGTATGTATGTATGTATGTATGTATGTATGTATGTATGTATGTATGTATGTATGTATGTATGTATGTATGTATGTATGTATGTATGTATGTATGTATGTATGTATGTATGTATGTATGTATGTATGTATGTATGTATGTATGTATGTATGTATGTATGTATGTATGTATGTATGTATGTATGTTATGTATGTATGTATGTATGTATGTATGTATGTATGTATGTATGTATGTATGTATGTATGTATGTATGTATGTATGTATGTATGTATGTATGTATGTATGTATGTATGTATGTATGTATGTATGTATGTATGTATGTATGTATGTATGTATGTATGTATGTATGTATGTATGTATGTATGTATGTATGTATGTATGTATGTATGTATGTATGTATGTATGTATGTATGTATGTATGTATGTATGTATGTATGTATGTATGTATGTATGTATGTATGTATGTATGTATGTATGTATGTATGTATGTATGTATGTATGTATGTATGTATGTATGTATGTATGTATGTATGTATGTATGTATGTATGTATGTATGTATGTATGTATGTATGTATGTATGTATGTATGTATGTATGTATGTATGTATGTATGTATGTATGTATGTATGTATGTATGTATGTATGTATGTATGTATGTATGTATGTATGTATGTGTTTCTGCATGTGTGCGTGTATGTGTGTATGTATGTCTGCCTACCTGCTTATTTGTTTCATTATATGGTAACATGCATTGTTTATGTTCACAATATGCATTTGTGAATATTTTGTTTCTTTGCGAATGTAACAAGCATAATAGATAATTGATGTACGAAAGATGACTGATTGGAAGGGCCGAATGTAGGACAGGCCTGTATGCCCAGTTTGTGACCCTTTAAAAATAAAGTTCGATCGTTTGTTCGTTCATCTCTCACAGGTTTCGGAACCACATGGTCATGTCTTTTGAATTGCTGGGAATAAACCTGTACCAGGCCGTTAAACTCAACCTGTACCGTGGACTACAGATGCCCAAGGTACGGGCAGTTGCCAACGCAATTCTCAAGAGCCTTGAGCTCCTATTCAAACTCCGCATAATACACTGTGACGTCAAGCCAGAAAATATTCTGTTCCGGAAAAACGGCGATTTTAGTTCTGTTAAGGTAGGTGGTTTTATTGGCTGTTCATGATTTCTTGTCAAATTTACGTTCAGCAGTTTGCAATTGCTGAATGATCGGTTCTCATACCTTTGAATGGGAACTAACGCAAGGCGGTCTGCATCCAAATCACGCGCAGCTGTTTCAAAAGCGGTATACGGGATTAGGAATTGCATTCGTAACCCTTTAGCCGTAGAGCCGGCTGCTGTAGGGATCAGGAACAGGATGATCGACTAAGAGAATGGCTAGTAACCTACAAACATTCATGAATTAGTGCTTGGTCAGAATAGTAGGACTGAGTGGCATGAAGGAATCACCAATGTAGAGTTCAAGGAGAGAACTGTACACATTCCACTGAATCAAGAGGTGAGGAAAAGACGATGGCGCAGGATAGGACACGCACTGAGAACACCTGAGGACAGTATAAACTATAAGCAGCCATGTTCTTGTCTAGAACCCTCGAGGCGACGAAATACTCGGAGACCTAGCAACACACGGATAAGATGGTTACAAATAGCGATGAACTACATGGGGAGGACATGAAGGTTTTAGTTTTTATTTGTTTTTTTTTTTTAAATAGTTTTTTTTAAGTTTTAGTTTAGTCGAGGGATCAACATCACGGCACACGCGTGTAACCCATAAGTGCTGCGTTCTACTCCTAACTCAAGCCTGAGTCAGGAGAAACTCAGCTCAGTGCACGAACTCCTTAGCACTTCGCGATGATCCTGAAATACTTTGGGTTGATTTTTAACTCGAAATTTTGCCCGGGCAGCGCCGTTATGCTACTCTTTTTCTATCTCCAACTGGCAAGGGATCTTTTGTGTACGGAACAATACACACGGGCGTCCGATCTCACTACTCAGAGACCACGGGACATTTTTGTTTCTAAAAGTCCGCGTGAAAATATCTCGGCCCTCACCGGGGCTTGCACCCCGACACCATACCTCGAGACCACTCATCCCCCACGGAGGTTGTTGCAGGAGAATACAAAAGACAGGACGGTTTGGCGTGAGTTGATTGAGGGCCTATGGCCTCAATGGGGATAAATGGCAAAAGAAGAAGAAAGTGTGGATGCAACGTTAATATAATAAATCCATGTTTTTTTTAGCTGCCTTTACTCATAACTGTGACAATGGTGTTGGTTTATCTTGTATGCAGCCTTTTAATTACTCTACTGTACACACATACTATATCCGGTGAGAACTGACTGCAAGGAAACAATAGGTGTGCAGAGAATCTTCATCATCACATAACCTCCCACCTGGCTTGTACGTTCATGTGTCTCCGCAGATCTGTATGCTTTGTGTTTTGGACGCACTCTACTGATGATATTCCTCCATGTCACCGTCTCAGTTCATCCAGCATCAACTATATTCGTCTGCCTCTGTCTCTTTTCCCACTGATCTTTCCAGTCGTCACGATATTTTCCAACGCCTCTCTTCTCATGACATGACTAATGCATGTTGTTTGTCTCTCTCTTACAGGTGTGTATAATGTTCTACTTTCATTAGAATCTCTGGCACGTGCAGAGTTTAAGATAATTGTTTGCTTAAATTAGTAGAATTCCAATGAAACCACAAGATGTGAAGAATGGGGAAGATGGGGTAATTTGTAATCACTGTTATTAATCAACATATTAAGATATCATACATTTGTTAAGCAAATCTGGTTATGCCCCCCACCCCCCCCCCACCCCACCCCTCCCCCCAAAAAAAAAGCTTTATCACAATGTGTATTTAAAATACGTACATGTGTTTATCTTCTGTGTGAAAGTTGGTAGACTTTGGCTCAAGCTGTTACGAACAGAGTCAGATCTATCGTTACATTCAGTCTCGATATTATCGCGCGCCGGAAGTGATCCTTGGCTTCCGTTACGGCCCAGCCATCGACATGTGGAGTCTCGGCTGTGTCCTTGGTGAACTTGCGAAAGGAACCCCAGTTTTCACGGTACATTTTCTGCTGTTAACTGTATCATTCCATCAGTTACATCCATTTCTGTGTCGTGTTTTTATAAAGCATACTACCTGTTCCATTGATTTATTCATCGTATTTTTACACACCGTATTATGTATTCTATTGAATTACTTCACCATGCTTTTATAAACATATTACATGTTCTATAGCTTTACTATACCATGCTTTTATAACCAGATTACGTATTCTGTTGCTTTACTTCATCAAGCTTTTATAACCATATTAAATATTATACTGCTTTACTTCATCGTACTGTTATACCCATATTATACGTATTATATTGATTTACTTCGCCATGCTTTTATAACCACACTATGTGTTTTGTTGCTTTAAGCTCTAAACTAATACGCAACTACATGTTTAACAACATGCAACTGTTTCTGATATTACATTCTCGCTATTATATAGCTGATACAAATTATGCCAGAATTAAAGGACGAATGTGTTTAATGCCACAAGCTGAGTACACGTCATTACAGGTTGCCAGCATTGTGCATATTCATAAGGAGCATGAGTGGATTCATGTGAGCCAGGACATTCCTAACGTTTGCACTGTTATAATTATTCCTGGCAGGAAGCACAGCGCTGTTCTACGTAAGTGCAAAAATAGAAGTACGATAACTTATAGACGACAGCTCTAAGGTGTATATTGTATAGTCCTATTATTCTACCACAAATGCTTTTGAATATAAATGTTATAGACGAGTTCTAAGAACATATTGGATAAAGAAAAGAACAAATGCATCCATACTTCAAGAGTTGAATGTTGAAAACGGTTGGCTATTAAAGACAATAGAATCTATACTTATGGATGTGAAGCGTGGACAATGAGCAGTCTGAGGAAAATGCAAAGAATACCATAGACAGACAGAAAAACCAATGAACAAGTCCTTCAAGAAACAAATAAAGATCGTAAACAGATTAGATACATTAGACGTAGACAGTCAAAAAATTTTGGGCATATAATGAGAAGAAATGAATTGGAGAACTTGGTGACGACTGGCAAGATCGAAGGGAAGAGACCAAGGGAAAGACAGAGAAGTAAATACCTGGATGGCTTGGCCACGTGGAATGTCGAGACAGGAACACAGAGGTGATCCACGAATCTGGTGATCGAGTGAGATGGCAGAAAATGACCACCCACGCTTATCGGCATGGCGCATGATGGATGGATTAAAGACAATAAAACAAAGAAAATTGCAATATTTTGGTCATTTTAAACGTCACGAAAGTTTGGAGCGAACAAATCATGGAGGAGTATATGCCTAGGAAGAGAGGAAGAGGAAAGCCAAAGAGAAGATAGGTGCAGGATGTTGTGGATGATCTCCAGATGGGTGTATCGGACGCGGAACATCTTGCTTATGATCGAGAGGTATTCCGGAAGGTTGTAATTTGAGCGGGGTTCTGCAAAGCACAGAATGAATGAATGAATGAATGAATGAATGAATGAATGATTATTCTATCGCGGCAAGTGGCCAGGACGGGGATATGTTCGAGAGCAACCTTTTTCGCGTTCAGTATCCGCCATCTCCCTGAGCAGTGGAACGTGGGTCTGAATGCCTACGACGATTTCTCCTAACGAGTCAATGTACCTGCTTCCTTCCTAACAGTTATTTTGTTTAATTCTGCCACACCTGCTGATATACCTTTCATATGTTTGTGATAAAGCCTATGGGACGGGTGTTATTTGATCACGCTTGACGAGCGTGCGCGCGCGCGCGCGTGTGTGAGTAGGTATATATGTATTCACTCGAAGACAAACGTCTCGCAAACTGACATAAGTAATGCATATATAGATAGTACTCTGTATAAGCCTGCTCCGTGGCGAAGGAGTTACAAATGCAGTTCAAAATCCCGCATACCGCATTCAAAACACAGCTGCGGGCGATTTGGAAGCAGACCACCTTGCGTTGGGTTGCTTTTATAAAATGGGATGGGTGCTGGTCGTTTAGAAAGCAATGGCAAACTACTGAACGTAAACTTGCCAAAAGATCACAAACAGCTCTAAACTGCAGGGGTTTACTGCGACGTCCTGTAAAAGATATGCACCTAATCTTCTCTGTATAAAGCACTGTATATACATACTGCCGTAGACACACAGTTTTCGAACAAAAGTATTAGTAATTAAGTTATGAATAGGGGTACCTTTACAGGGAGAGGACGAGTACGACCAGCTGGCAGCCATCGAGGAAGCACTTGGCCCTGTCCCTAGCAATATGGCAAGCAAGATCAAGCACAGGCCATCACTAAGAAAAGAGCGGGGACCCCCAGGCAGCAAGCCTTTGAAAAACATCTTGACTGGAGACGAGGCTTTCAAGGATGTAATCAAAATGGTGAGATGGTATGGTTTTTTTTAATGGGAAAGTGCATTTCTCTGAGTTGTATGTATGAAGGCATCAGCTAGCTATTCTGGTTTTACGGAACCTCAAGCAATACTTCTACCTCGATGTACATTATGAATAGATAGCCATCCAACATCTGTAGCGAACTGGCAGAAGATTCTGGAGTTGGTCCAGAGGTGCAGTTTCTGGCTTACACGAAGTGACAAAACTCTGTCATCCATCAGCTAACTCCCAAACAACGAATGAATGATGATCATAATGATGTCAGTCCGTTGCTAATCCCTAGTTTGTCAGTGTATACATGATGTTACCGTTCATTGAAAGGGTATCCTATTACCTATGTATTGTTGTGCTATGACAGAGAACATGTAGGGGAAATGAGCATTAGCAGCCATTTGAAGGCAGTGTCGATTTCTCAGGTGTGCCCAAATCCAGAACACTCTGTATAGTCTCCATGTACATAAAAGCCTCTTTATATACAAGAGAATGCCTATGCGCTGTCGTTGCCTTCCCCTGAGAGCTGAATACTTAGCGTGAGTGTTCTGGATAACCGGGGAACAGGACTGTGAACTCAATAGCAATACTGGCGAAGATAACTTGGCTCACTGCGTTCCAAACGTCGTCTCTCAAGGCAAGGGTCAATTTCTGCTTTGTTTTGTATTATTTGCTCTATCAGGAACACGTTGCTCTTCGTGATACCCAATGTAAAAGTCAGACAGAGGTGACTAATATTGGGAGGGGGGCATGGAAAGAGCTGCGGGGGGTAACGAAAGATAGATCGTCTTGGCATTGTTTGCTTGAGGGCCTAGGCCCCACTACGGGTTACAGAACCGACGAAGAAGAAGTAGAAGTAGAAAGTAAACGTCTCCAACCAAGACTGATCCTAGAGACTCTAGGCTAGAGTCTCACAACTTATTCTTCTTTGTTTTGTGAGACGAAATTTAAGGATCGACTGATTATTTTGATTCATAGAAACCACCAGTGTTGTGTGTGTGTGCGCGCGTGCGTGCGTGCGTGAGAGAGAGAGAGAGAGATTGAGAGAGAGGGGGGTGGGGGTTGCTTCAAAGTCCTGGCGAGTTGTCATATTGCGTTCAACTAATCTTGATAGGCGCAACATGCAGAAATGAGGATTCCAGTCGTAAAAGCAGGACTTTACGATTCCTTGAGTGCGCACGGAACCAGGACATCAAGTATCAGCTTCAACATAAGTGGAAACCTTCTTTCATCAGCAGGGAATACACGTATGCTGCAAATGTCTATTCTTGGGAACTGATCGCCACGCATTTAATTGTTCCAAGTGGGTTCGATAAGAAGTAAATCGGCTATAAAACGGACGCAAATGTCGACGCAAAAATGACTGAACACACCAGTGTGTTAAACAAACAAAATATTGGCAGATATGCTACAACTGTTGCAATCCATATAGCTAAGCTATTGTTGTGTAAACAAAAAGACACGATAGTCTACTACTACCTGTTTTTTTTTTTTTTTGCCCCAATATAAACATCAATATCACAGTAACCAACTGAGGGAAAATTATGAGATTTAGTATATAACCTTATCATTATGTCCACCCAACAAAAACATTTTTGTTCTGGAGATTTTACAGCAGATTTCAAAGTATGTTTATATGCGGTATATAATTTACGGGTCTGAGATGAAATTCATAATTTTAAATGTATTACAGCGTAGCCAGACAATCAGCGCTCAGTGTTGAATATTGTACGTTTTTTTTCACGGGATTGACCTTATGCCAACTCCCCGCGTTGTTTAAACTAGGACTGTTCATTCAGAGGTGTCTCAAAATGTGGGTTACGTCATGAAACTTGATTAATATGTTGTTGTTTTTTTTTTAAAATCTTACCACTTATCGCTAACATTGAAATGTGTGAATATTTTTCAATGGGATTGAATGCGAAATTATGTTTTGTTGTTGTTTGTCCATCAAGAATGATGATGACCATTCATTTCATCCAGTGGGGTTGAAGGTATGGAGCCGTGGGTTCTAAGATGGCTGATAAGGCCTATTTTGGCTCGAAATGTTCTTTGACAATGTGGGCAAAGAATCCTTGACGTTTCTGGAGGAGGATTTCCTGCAGTGGTTTTTCTGTCCTGCCTTTTCTTCACAGCTCTTGCAGTTCTGGTTGCCTCGCATATGACTGCACCCTTGCGTAATGATGCACGCCACGAATTTCGGTCTCTGGCTGCAGCCTCCCAGGTGTCATGATGAATTCCAAAAGCCTTCAGTGAAATTTACAGAGTGTCTTTAAAGCGTTTCCTCTGGCCACCTTGGGAGCGTTTACCACAATGCAGTTCGCTGTAAAAAAAGTTCGTTTACGGAGCCTGTGATCTGGCATGCGAGTCAAGTGACCAGCCCAGCGAATCTGATTCTTCATCAGTCAGTGTGGATACTGGGCATGGACGCTCTTTCTAGCGCTTCAGTGTCTGGAATCTTGTCTTGCCATTTAATCTTCAGTAGCTCCCTAAGGCAGACTTTGTGGAAGTGGTTTAATTTCCTAGCGTGTCGCTGATAAACAGTCCAGGTTTCACAAGCATATAGCTTCGGGGGTCCTGGCTAAAGTCAGTAGGATCGCCGATTCCTCCGAAGTCGGAGAGTGTCTGCCTGTACGGCGAGGAACCACCAGTCTGCACACCAATAAGCCAGACATGGGACAACGGATACTCACGCAAAACTCAGGTCCTGTATGACATCACACTGATGTTGGACAACAGGATGCCTTCATCCGACATACAGGACTTCGCGTTGGAGCTCAAGCCAACGAACACAAACAAACAAACAAACAACAAGCATATAGCAGTGTGGATAATACAACTGCTTTGTAGACTTTTAGCTTTGTTTGCAGGCTTATTCCAGTTCTGTCCCAAACATTCTTGTACAGTCTGCCAAAGGCCGCACTGGCCTTAGAGATTCTTGCATTCACTTCGTCATCAATTGTGACAGCTTGTGACACAGTGCTGCCAAGATAGGTGAATTTGTCCACAACACTTAGTCTATGATCATTCACTTTGATATTCGGCACAGTGTGATTATTCCCTGGAGCTGGCTGGTACATAACTACAGTCTTCTCCAAGTTGATATTGAGCCCAAAGTTGGCACAGGCATGTGAGAACGCTGAAACATTATGTTGCATGTTCGCCTCTGAGTTGGCGTATAGAGCGCAATCATCAGCAAACAGGAGCTCTCTGACGGTGTCGCTGTTAATTTTGGTTTTAGCTTTCAGCCTTCTGAGATTGAATAATTTCCCATCCATACGGTAGTTGATGTCTATTCCAATGTCGTCGTTCTCGAAGGCATTCATCAACATGGCTGAAAACATGAGGCTGAACAGTGTTGGTGCCAGGACACATCCTTGCTTCACTCCATTGGTGACAGGAAAGGGTTCAGACAGTTCACCATTTTCCTGTACTCTTGCCTGCATGCCATCATGAAATAGCCGCACTATTTGGACACACTTTCGTGGACAGCCATATTTTTGTCATAATCTTCCACAGTCCTTCTCTGCTAACTGTATCAAAAGCCTTGGTAAGGTCAATGAAAGTGGAGAATATTTCGCAGTTCTGTTCCTGACATTTCTCTTGCAGCTGCCTTGGAGCAAAAATCATGTCAACAGTTCCACGTTCTTTTCTGAAGCCACATTGACTCTCAGGAAGAAGACCTTGATTGAGATGGGCTGTGAGGCGATTGGGAAGAATCCTGGCGAGTATCTTCCCTGCAATTGAAAGCAAGGAGATGCCTCGGTGGTTTTCACAGGATTGGCGGTTTCCTTTACGTTTGTAAAGGTGGACTATTGACGCGTCCTTGAAATCTTGTGGCATGGTCTCGTTCACCCAAATGTTTGTAAAGACTTGGTGAAGCTGCTCTGTTAGGACCGGCCCACCTGCCTTGTATATCTCTGCTGGGATGGAGTCAGGACCAGGTGCCTTGCCGCTGGAGAGTTGCTGGGTGGCTTTGTTTACTTCCACTATGGTTGGCAGGTCATCAAGTGTCTCATTGGTGGGAACTTGAGGAAGGCAGTTGATGGTTTCATCATCGAAGAAGGAAGTTGCATTTAAGATGTTGCTGAAATGCTCTGCCCAGCGTTGAAGGATTTCTTTCTTATCGGTGACCAATGTTCTCCCATCTGCACTGAGGAGGGGAACTATGCCTGGTGATTTAGGACCATAGACCGCTTTCAGTGAGTCGTAGAAGTTTTTCATATCATGTCTGTCAGCAAAGCCCTGAATTTCATCAGATTTGCTGCTCAGCTAGGAGTCTCGCATGTGCTGAAGTTTCTGCTGCACTACTCTCTGAATGTTCTTGAAGGCATCTTTTTTTTTATTGTTGACTTCGGTTTCATTCAAATGTGCCTTGAGGAGAAGATGTTTCTCGGCCAACAATTGGTTGATGTCTTCGGAATTTTCATCAAACCAGTCTTTATGCTTTCGGGGGGCTGGACCCAGGATTTCCATAGCAGTGTTGTAAATTATGTCCTTTAGGGCTCTCCATTCTGTTTCTGTATGCTGTTTAGCTGCAGCATTGGGCTTGAGGCGGTCTTCCAGCATATTTTCAAACGACTGCTGCATTTTCATACTGTTTAGGCGGGTGATATTTAGCTTTTTTTGCATTTTCACCCCTTGAGGACGCCGTGGTGGCCTGATGTGAATGTTTATTTTCGAGACAATGAGACGATGGTCTGTCCAACATTCGGCACCACACATGGATTTTGTCACTCGAACGTCTTGTCTGTCACTCCTCCTGACGATGACATAGTCAATGAGGTGCCAGTGTTTCGAGCGAGGGTGCGTCCACGATGTCCTATTTCTCACAGGGAGACGGAAAATTGTGTTCGTAATCAGGAGATCATGTTCGGCACATGTCTGAAGGAGGAGGAGTCCATTGCTGTTACAATTTCCGACTCCATGCTTTCCAATAATGCCACTCCAAGAGGTGGTGTCCGTGCCTACTCTGGCATTGAAATCAACAAGGACTATAAGTTTGTCTCCTTTGGGAACAGATGCTAGTACATTGTGCAGGTCCTCATAGAACTTGTTCTTGACATCATCTTCGTTGGTCATAGTTGGTGCGTAGACACTCACAATGGTTGCATGCTTCCTTCCATTCAGCAGGGGCAACTTAATGGTCATGAGCCTGTCGTTTATAGCCTTTGGAAATCCAGCTAATTTGCCGACCAGGGCCTACTTAATGGCAAATCCCACACCGGATTGGCGTCTTTCCTCGCTTTTCCTTCCACTCCAGAAAAATGTGTAGCCGGCACCTATTTCACAGATTTGACCTTCTTCTGCAAGTCGTGTCTCGCTCAAGGCTGCAATGTCGATGTTGTACCTGCCCAGCTCTTTCCCAATCAGTGCTGTTCGTCTCTCTGGACCCGACGCGCCGTCTCTGTCAAGTAGGGTGCGTACATTCCAAGTTCCAATTGTTAAGGTCATATATTTACTCTTTTAGCTTTGCTTGTTTTATCTTTGTTTGTATGTCGACCGCTGTTAGGGTACCCACCAACCGCGGCTAGCTGGTTAGGTAGTGATGGAGCAGACAATGTTTAGGGCACCTTTTTTAGCCCCTTCCTCATGCTATGGAGGTGAGCAGTGTGTTCCTATAGAGGGCTCCTCAGTCGCTCAGGGGGCTGCCGAATCCCACTGCTGCTCCGGTCAGTAGAAGACGACCATATGGCCTGAGCCGCCTGTGTGCAGGTCTGCGACTACGGCTGCCAGCGTACACACGCCTGCCGCTTCGCCGCTCCCCCATCGCCACAGGGCTTGAATGTGATATGTGACGTTGGATGAAGAATGACTTGCGCGATGACTTGGATTAAAGTGAGGAAGAATTGCGCAATTCGTCGACCTCACTCTCTCGCCTAAGTCAATCTGAGTCCAGCGGCAAGACAAGTCGAGACGACTGGAGACGAATACAGGTGCAGTGTATGACCAGCGCTCTACGTGTCTTGCCGTGCTCATTACGTTCCACAACGCTTTGCAGGTAAACGCCGTCTTGCCCGTTGAATCAGGAATGATTTCTTCCGTGCAGTCTGCCGAGTCCTGTCTTCACATGCTGGGAAATGCGAAAATATGCGAAATTATACACTTCAAAGAATCGCTATGAAGTTGTACACATATTTTTGTCAAGGAGCTGATCGCAGGAAACTGTTTTATACTATTACAAATTCCGAAAAAAGAACAATGCATGCATTAGGTTAGAGTAAACGGGCATTTCGTCGATGGGTGCAAGAATCTGGAATTAAACCACCACGCAATAACCAAACGGTAGGTAGAAAGATTATCGTAGACAGCTTTGACAAAGATGTCATAAGGCGAGCTATTATAAAAATGCTTTAAAAAGTAGCTTGACATACGACAGGGTCGACTTCCTTGCACCGGGTTCTATCCCATATGGCTAGGTCTCTTTCCGCAGCGCGGAAAGCATCGCACAAAGCACGAACTCCGCAGCTCTAGCGACGACTCACAGAAGTCTCCGAAAAATTTAACTCGTGAACCGAAGGATGCGGCCCGGAATCGAACCCACGACCTTTGGAGCCCGAGCCAAAAGGCTTGACCACTTCGCCACGGAGACTCCTAAAATTATAAAAATTTGGATTTTATATCCAGGATTATCCAGCATTATAAAAATGCTGGATGCCAAAGAAACAGTGACTGTAAGAAAACTTAGGGTTTGGTTCAGAAAGAACAATAACATAGAGCTATCCAAAACAACTTTGTGGAAAATTATAAGGACATTATCTTCACTATTTGAAAGTACAAGGGCGGTAGAAATAATCTTTGCGAGCAACCGCATTTAGGAGCCATGAGAAGCAGATACCTACGTGAAATAAGGGAAATGCGCAAAGAAAATTATGGCATAGTGTGTTTGGATGAAATGTGGATCAATGCGCACCACACAAGTGATAAGGAATGGCAATCAGTGGATGGACAGATAAAGCGATATGTGCCCAGTAGTATAGGACAGCTTTTGGATGGCCCATGCTGGTAATACGCATAATGGCTTACAACAGAATGCTGGGCTCGTGTTCGTATCAAAGCATACAGACAATAGGGATTATCATAATAAGATGAATGGTAATGTATTTAGAGATTGACTCGAGAATACTGTGCTTCCATCCCTAGATAGACCGTCGTGTCCAATTATGGACAATGCATGATATCAATGTTGTTGCCCAAGCAGACAAAATACCTACAGCATCGAGCACAAAGGGAGCAATAAAGATATGACTCCTGAATGGAAAACATACCATTTCCAGAAACGTATTTCTAGCTAGAATTGTTGTCCCTTGTAAAACAGACGCCAAAAAGCAAGAAATATCAAATCGACAAGTTGATAGAAGAGCATCGTCATGGGTGCTTGAGACTTCCGCCGTACCATTCTCATTTTAACCCTATAGAACTTGTGTGGGCTAAAATTAAAGGACAGGTGGCAGCTGACAATACTATATTCAAATTGTCTGACGTCAGGATACTAATCCAGTCCGCGCTATTAAATATTGATAAAAGTTACTGGAAAAATGTGAGGACCATGTGTTGAAAGAGGAAGTGGATTATTGGAGAAAGGATGGATTGAATTTTATGCAACCAAGAGCAGTCATCAACCTACTGGAATCGTCCGACACAGATTAAGGTCTGAGCAGATCGCAGACCTTAATCCACGTGCACACCAACTGGGATATTGTGCTACAAATATTCAGAAGAATTGCAGGCCCTAAACATTACAGCATCAGCATAATGTCAATGGCAACAGTTTGTATTCCATAGTGATGAATTTCCAACTCCGCAAGCCCTCAGCGGTGACAAACAACTGTATTGAAAAAAAAAAAACACACACACACACACTAAACGCATTGAATACCAACAGAAGAGTAATATTGCGGTGGAAACTGACATATTGTGGCATAACAAGAAACGTGAGAGCAAACACGTTGTCAAATTAGGGGACAACACACGCGAATACACACAATACGAATCAGTCTATAAACTTCAATGAAAAGAGGATCAACATCTTGGTCGTTAAGAAGAAAGCCCACTACAGAGACACTGACAACTATTTTCATGGTGCAAATTAAGTAATCATGTTCCGTCTCTGAACAGTAAATAGCAGAGTAGACAATCTTTCACGAAGACTCAAAGCGGGTCTGTCACCCATGTGTACGTGTGAACAAACTACACAGACAGCTGAACAGATCCTTAAAAATGAAAACATGATGACTAAATTGCGGTATCATTTCTGGTCACTCCATAGGCATATTAACGCACAGCTATCTGGAACCTTTCACGAACTCAATATAAAAAAGCTAACACGAATACTTGTGTACACATTATTAACCAGCAGCTGAAGAAACAAGAAGGAAATGAAAAATAAGGTAAGAACTATATTCTTTCTACTTTCCTGTCATTTTACAAATTATTTACCCCATGTCTCTGTAAATTCTTTACTAATATTACTAGTCTTTACTAATATTACACATTGCACCCCTCTCGGGATTCTCCGTGGTGAAGTGGTCAAGCCGTCTGACTCGGGCTCCGAAGGTTGTATGTTCGATTCCGGGCCGCGTCCTTCATTTCATGAGTGCATTTTTTCGGAGACTCCCGAGGGTCGTCGCTGGAGGTACGGAGTTCGTGCTTTGTGCGACGCTTTCCGCGCTGCGGAAAGAAATTGAGCCATATGGGATAAAAACCAGGTGCAATTCAGCCGACCCTGTCGATTTTAAGCTACTTCTTTCATTGCACCCACTCCCATACGAATCCGGAAACGCCTTGTGTGCCTTCTGAATTGGCGGGGCTTTCATTGCTGTAAATATAGATTTGTTAGCGAGAAATCACTAGTTTTTCAGCAAGACATCAAAGAAATGTCGCCGCTTTCGATGATTTAAGTTGTTTTTGGACCTATCAAAGACATATTCCTTGGGTGGGGGTAAATATAAGACGGTTGGAAACATTTTATAACGATGCAACAGACAGTTTTCAAAATAATTGACCGTGAATGAAGGCATTCTTTTCAGGACATACTATACTACTACTACTACTGCTGCTGCTGCTGCTGCTGCTGCTGCTACTGCTGCTACTACTACTACTACTACTACTACTACTACTGCTGCTGCTGCTGCTGCTGCTACTACTACTACTACTACTACTACTACTACTACTACTACTATTGCTGCTGCTGCTGCTGCTACTACTACTACTACTACTACTACTACTACTACTACTACTACTACTACTACTACTACTACTACCGTTTCATATGTTTTATCGAGTCTGAAACGATCTTCTATTATAACAGATGCTGGAGCTGCAACCTGAAGTTCGCCCCACACCGATGGAGATGCAAGAGCACCAGTGGTTTAGTTCGTCGCTGTATGCCATTGACAGAAAGCGCCAGTCAATGATGACCGCCTCTTCGGAAAGCAGCTACACTAGGAAACCTTGAACACTAAGGAATGGGCAACTGTAATAGCATAGAACGCAAACACTTTGACAACATGGGGGACAAAAGTGGCCCTCGAAGTAATGAGACAATTCACGGGGGAAAGACAACGATAATGGTAATAAATCAAGCAAATGATAACTTGATTTCACTCTGTGACACCTCATTTCAAGAGGTGAAATACGCCAACTTGATAATAATGTAGACAAGTATGTGGGTAGCTATAGAGGTAAGAAAATAATAATATATAAAGCAAGAGAATCATTAATGGCACTAGGAAACTAATGGATGTCAAAAGAAATTAAAACTAGTATCAAACTTATACTATCTAACTCTAATGTTAAACAAGTATTGCCATATGGACCAAAAACATGGAAACCGACAAAATAATTACTAATAAACTGCGAACATTTATTAGCTGTTGCCTACACATATTCATCATCAGAATGTGCCACGCCGATAAGCCATCACACACGATCACTAAAGTCGTAGATCAGCTCTGTTTTTGTCTCGATTACGCCATGTGGCCAAATAACCTACGTTTACCCCTCTGCCGTCCCTGTTTTATTTTCACCTCAATCTTTCCAGTTGTCACAAAGTTCTGCAGTTTATTTCTTAACATAACACGCCACCAATATCATGACCGTCTAATTGCTCTAATCAGTTTACAGTTTTCAATTGTTTCTCGTAGAACTTGCTCATTGCTTTTTCATGGTAACATTTGCGTCTTCGCCGATCTCGCTGGCCTTGGGGGTAGCGAATTTCTCCGTAATCCCGTACATTATCGTGAGTAACGTAATCTGTGCGAGAATCGGTAGCGGTTCTCGCCGCGTTGGTGACCTACGGGGTATGTGAGCCTGCCGCTCAGAAAGCAATGGCAAACTACTGGGCATAATCTTGCCAAGAAATCAACAATCAGCTGAAAGATGCAGATGTTGGCAGCGGTGTCCTGTAAAGGATATGCGAACAAAAAAAAAAAAAAAATTGCGTCTTCATCAGAAACGTTTCTACTGCCTTTAAATGTTGTTCAGCTCATTGTCCACGTTTCACATCCAGACAAACGTGCAGGTTCTATGTTGCACGTCAACACTCTTTGTCCCGTAATTGACATCATTTCTATTGGTCAGTATGTTTTCCATCTTGCAAAAGGCTACCATGGCGATTCTTGTTCTAATCTCGACAAGGCAGCTCCTATCAGATATTATGACTGCTCAGAGATAGTTGCACATAGAAAGACTAAATTGGGTCGACAGAACAGTGGGGTTTAAGGAGATGACATATCCCGGCGAATCAAGAGGTGAAAACCTGAGAATGGTATATCTAGAACATCCTTTAACTGGAACCAGCGGAGCAAACGAAACAGAAGGAGACCTAAGATACACACGGAGAGTAGAAGTATACACGGAGGTGGACAATATGGGCAGAACATGGCGCGGGCTGCAGGAAATAGGACAAGAAGGTTGACTTGGGGCGAGTTGCTTTATGGTTTATTCGCTATAATGTTTTAAAGAGCAGAAGAATCAAGTAACAAGAGGTGATCTTGTAAGTATTGACTGGCACTCACAGATGTTGAATGAGATGAAGGTTATGTGTGACATACTAGACAAATGAAACACTGATAGTTATAGACGACTGAGATACGAACCCATTTTCTACAAGTGGCGCAGACACCCAAATAAAGGAAACAAAGCTATTAATTTGTGCCTCTTGGGCATCCCTTTGAGACAAGTTTCCTAGGCAGATAAGGTTTGAATCAGCAAACGTATGGAATCATAATCCTTATAGTTTTCACACTTTCTGTTGTTCTGCCTTACCACTGGAAAAGACGTGAAGAAAAGACACTTGCGCTGGATAGAACACATACTAAGAACAACCCAGCATTGTATAACTAGAAAGATCCTTTGTCTGGAACCCATTCGGTAAATTAAATAGAAGAACACTTACTAACACACGAAGAAGAGAATTAGAGACATGAATAATATGGGGAAGAGATGAGCGGAACTGCATTACAGAACGACAGATGGACGGCTTGGAGTGAATAGCGTTGTAGGCCTATGTTCTGGTGAAGTATAAAGGGCACATAAGAACAATGAGTGTATTTTTGGTATTGACTACCGTTGACTTGCCTTCTTTGAGTCCCGTTTAGTACGTACATTTGTTACTTCATCATGCAGAATGAGACACCAGACATGCACCTGTTTATTTGACTATGCGGTATTTCTGTGTAGCGGTCTTTATGCGTGGGTGTGTGTGTGCGTGTGTATGTGTGGTAACTACCAAATTTAATAACTACAGGGCGTTTGTAAAGTCTCACTACACTTTGTTTGTAGAACACGTTTGAAAAATGATGTACATGACGTCATAAAAATGTTCTTCCAGTCCATGGTGAAGCAATATGCAGCGAGTGGCTTACGTCTGTTGGAGTAATTCTACAGGGTTTCTTGAAGGGAAATGTTTACAAAAATAATGTACACACAATTGAGGAATCTGAAAGAAACAATTGGAATTATCATTCACGAAATAACAACAGACACGTTGCAGAATGTATTTACTATATGAAGAGACGTGTCCAGTCATGTCTTGAAACCCTTGGTGGCACATTTCCAACACTTGTTATAATGAATACTTCATTGGTACTTTCCAGCTTCTCCAAACCAGCGTTGACCATAGCAGTGACTAAAGTAACTAATTTAATAAATTTCTAAGCACATTTTTTTTTATGACATCGTGTACTTAATTTTTCAAACTTGTTCTACATACAAAGTGTAGTGAGACTTTACAATTGAAACACCATGTTCAATGAATAGGGTGTGCAATGTCTCGGATTACATAAGGATTAGGTTAGGGTTTATGAGATAGGTAATCGGTTTACTTCCTCGCTGTGTTTTTTGTCACTCAGACGAAGGTGAGGCAGCCGACATGATATTGATCATACCAAGAGCCGATCAGTTTATCAAAATATGGGTCCAGTACTACATGCCCAATGCGCTACACGGCGTGTAGAACAACAGTTTATTTACGCAATAATGTACTGGACATCGCACATCATTTTATTTACACAAGGATTTTATGGAATTCGCACATCATTTTATTTACACGTGCATGTACTGGACATCTCACAGCATTTCATTTACACGTGCATGTACTGGACATCTCACAGCATTTTATTTACACGTGCATGTACTGGACATCTCACAGCATTTTATTTACACGTGCATGTACTGGACATCTCACAGCATTTTATTTACACGTGCATGTACTGGACATCGCAGAGCAAAGAACAGATACATACTGCAGCACATTATTTTAAAAAGTACAGAACCCATTTGTACACCTTGAGACTATTGGGTATCTGGTGCTGCACTCATATGTGTACAGGCAGGGCGGGTTATGTGCACTCATATGTGTACAGGCAGGGCGGGTTATGTGGTCTTTACTTTCCGGAGATTTCTTGGTGTCCGTGTTAGACTGGGAGTCTAGGTCAATTTGAAAACAAAAAAATTAAATCCCTGTTTCGTGGGGGTTTGAACACATGATTACAGGAAAGCGTGTTAGTCGCACCGACAATGTGACTCTCACAGCAACACCATGAAACAAAACACATGGTAAGAAATAGGAAGATATTGTACAGGATGTATGTGAAAACCACCAAAGTTAGAGATACAATAATTATAAGTAATGTGAGTATAACGGGAAAAAAAGGAACAAAAAATCAGGAACTGACTGTGGGTTTATGAAGTACTGTATTGACACATTGTCGTCTGACAGCCCATAGTTATAGTGCTTAAAAAACAAAGGCATAATAACCTTTCCATAGCACAAAGCCTGGTTTGAATTGTAGAGAGCATGTGTTGCCCATACAGCTTTATGCCTCTCTCGGCCTGCCTCGTTTACTCCAGAGGAAAGGTAACACCAATACATCAGGAACAAGACAAGCTACAGAAGCTGCCGGAACAACAAAGTAATGCTCTAACTTCCGCCTGTCAGAGCTTCCACACTAGACCAGTTGCTGACCAAGGCTAAGGTTTGCTCTACCCTGCCATGATATTTAATCTTTAAGTTGCATTTCCTCGCACCAGAATAAGGCGTGTACACTCCCAGTTGCGCTCCTCCGCCCCAAGCCGTTTTCACAATGTGGGTATCGGGTGTGATGAGCGCCGCCCAACATTCGGCGCTAACAGAAAGTTCGTAGTGCCGTCTACTGTCATACGGTAGCTCAGTCACATCTGACTAAGACCTGACTAACAAGAAGTACTAGGACCATCACTTTTCAGAAGACACTCGCTAATTATTTATGTATAGCTCTGGCTGGAATTAATTGCTTGAGTTCTCAGATCTTGCACCGGTAGGACTTAGTTAATTAGTAAATGCAGATAAAACATCTTAGCACTTCAACTACACCTACAGATGCCCCGTCCCCTTAGAAAGGTCGCAGGCAATAGAAACACAGTTCTGATCATACACTGCTCGCAAACACTTCGGATTCTCCTCGTTTGCTTCCCCATCTGCTGGAACCATACTTAAATATATAATCTTGGATTATAAAAGCCATTTGTCTTCCGGTTTCCGTCCACACAACAAAGGATCGTAAATATATTATTTTGATGGTAATATAGCACTACTATACTTGCTATCGTGGTAAAAATTAATTGTGCTTTTGATACATTGTCCTATTCAATTTTTAGTCTGCCCCATAGATTCTAACAGGATATAAAGCATGGGACTGGAACATTAACAACCCTTTAAAGTCTTCACGTACATATGTTTTTTATTACATATTTTAAATGGTGTTGTGTTCTAAGCGTGTTCTGAAAGCAATCCGGACTGAAAGCAGCGGGTGGGAGGAGGGGGTGGGGGGTGGGAGAGTGGAGTTGGGGGGGGGGGGGAGGGAGGGGGAGGCTACTGATGTATCACAACGAAAGCAACATATTAAAACAAAAAGTGTTTTGTTTGAAAAGTTGATTTATACCTTGTCTAATTTCAGGATGTCTTTTATTTCCATTATATCTATGCTGCATACATTAGGCTCTAACCTTGTGGATAATAAGACGCACATGTTTTGTTAAACATTTATATATGTTCTGTTATTTACCTTGTCGCTAAATTGCACTTGTGTATTCATTATAATGTTCAAATACAAATGTTGAGAATTGCGGTCCTACTTGTCAGTGATTAAGTGGGTTTGTTTCACATGGTGTAATGTTCTGTTTGTGTGACGACTTGCTCATAGTGGTCCTGCTCAAGTGACAATAGATGCTTGCTTGCTTGCTTGTGTTTGTTGGCTTGAGCTCCAACGCGAAGTCCTGTATGTCGGATGAAAGCATCCTGTTGTCCAACATCAGTGTGATGCCATACAGGACCTGAGTTTTGCGTGAGTATCCGTTGTCCCATGTCTGGCTTATTGGTGTGCAGACTGGTGGTTCCTCGCCGTACAGGCAGACACTCTCCGACTTCGGAGGAGTGACAATAGATAACTTTGAGCTGCAATGGTGCCTTCTGGAATAACCATAGTGATCCATGCTGGAGCAACTGAACAGGACATCTTCTGTTTTAAAATAATTTGTTTTTTTCTTCTTCTTTCTTTCGTGTGAAATTGATTGTCTGTATCTGCATTGTCGTCGCTTGAATAAACTCCAGTCTTTTTTATTTTCTTGTTCACTCAGTGGTCCATAAGAAGTGTATCTTCCGCTGTTGTTTCTGTAGGTCAGTAGGTCTCTAACGATAGCTAACATGATATATTTAGGATCTTAGTAGTGTTTGTTGTGAATCCCGTTGATATGGACGGGTTATTCACTATTTGCAAGACATTTATTTATTGGGTGTTCGCTCACTTTGAACACTGTTTAGTCCATGCACTCGTGCTGCTGTTGTGGCTACTACTACTGCAAGTAGCTGCTACTACTAATGAGTGTACTGGATTGATTTTGCGTGAGGTTTAGCTTTCCCTAATACTATCAGCAAAACCCTCTTCGACTTCTGAGATACTTCTCATTTACGACACCAAGTTAAAGACGAGGCGTCAATATTTAATTCTGACGGGTGTGCGGAACGAACCCGTAACAAGACAGTTTAAACATGTTAAACCTCTTAGCTACGTTAGACACCGAATAAGACCATGAAATCTGTGGCTGGCGATGACTGCGTTCCATCCTGGTAGACAGAGAGGCACACTCGTTCCGAGTATTTTTACGAGTTCCCATTCGCAGTGTGAATGATGTGGATGTTGCTTATCTACTCTACCAACAGGGCAGGGAATTGCTGTGATACTCTTGCAATCTTACAGGATGCACAAGATTTAATCATCATTATGCTTCGTCACAACAGAACTCATGATGGATTCAGCTTCCTTTGCGGCCAGACCAATGTCTGCTGGATGCTTCACGGGGAGGTGAAGAGTGGGTGTCGTACTGGCACACCAGCTTCTTTATATTTCTAAAGGGCATTACGTTTAGATGGTGCGCGAGGAAACGGGAGATGTACGTAATGAATTTTTTGACAGCTTTATTTTACTTAGGTTGTTAAAAAAAAGTTGCATATCCTTAACAGGAGGTTATAGTCAACCTCAGTATTTTTTGGCGGTTTGTGATATATAGGCAAGTTTACGTTCAGTTATTTGCCATTACTTTCTGAACGACCGGCACTCATACCATTTCTATAAAAACCAGCGTAAGGCGGTCTGCTGTTCAAATCGCCCGCAGCTGTGTTTCTAACGCGGTTTGCGAGGTCACGAGCCGCGTCCGTAACCGACTATGGTTGCTACCATTTCGATATTATAAGCAACATCCGCATTCATCTCTGAAACGCGAATCGAATTCTGAGAAAGAACGCTAGAAGAAGGAGGAGGCGAAAGTATAGGAATAATATTTGGAGGTTATAATATAAATAATATACGCTATGCAGATGACACAGTGTTGATAGCGGATAATGCAATAGATCTACAACAATTGTTGGACATTGTAGTAACAGAGAGTGCAAAGAAAGGACTCTCCTTGAATATCAAGAAAACAATAACAATGGTGATATCAAAGAAACAGGTGACACTCAAATGTAAAATAGAGATAGAAGGGAAAATTCTTCACTAAGTGGATAGTTTTAAATATCTAGGGACATTTATAAAATCAGATGGAAGATGCACAACAGAGATTAAGAGCAGAATAGGGTAAGCAAAGGCTGCATTTCAAAAAATGAAGAATATCTTATGCTATCACTGATTGTAAGAAAGAGAGTGCTAAAGAGCTAAATAGAACCTGTTTTGCTGTATGACTGTGCATCTTGGAGGAATATAAATGAACAAATTAGGAAGAGATTGGAAGCAACAGAGATGTGGTTCCTTAGACGAATGTTGCGAATTCCTTGGACTGCCAAAGTAACTAACGACGAATGACTAAAGAGGCTGGCGAAACTAGAACATTACATACAACAATAAGAAAGAGACAAACAGCTTTTTTTGGTCATATGATGAGAAGAGAGGCGCTGGAAAACATCGTGACAACTGGAAAGATTAAGAGAGGTAGAGGTAGACCACGAGAAATGATGCTGGATGGATTGAGACGGTGGCACGGAGGAATATCAACGGCAGCGTTGATCCAGAAAACCAAAGACCGAGATCTGTCGAGAGTCATGAACGCCTAAGCCAGTCGGCACGGCACTTGATGATGAATATTCCCTTTGTAGGTAAGATAACGATAATTCTTATGTATGTCTGTATTGACAGATCTCAGTATGCCCTGTTTAGGTAAGATAACGATAATTATATATATATGTCTGTATTGACAGATCTGAGTATGCCCGTTGCAGGACATTGTGATCAGCCCCACCCCAGATCGACTTTCTAGGTAATTTTACGTTCATTAGTTTGTCATTGCCGGCTTCCTGGCCTAGAGGTTAGCGACTTTTCTCCGTAATCTCGTGTACTCTCGTTAAGTAACATGACGACGGCGAGAATCAGCAGTGATTCGAATCGCGTCGGTAACTTACGGGGTATGTGAGCCGGCCGCTCAGAAAGCAATGGCAAACTACTGAGCGTAATCTTGTCAAGAAATCAACAATCAGCTAAAAGATGCTGATGTTGACAGCGATGCCCTGTAAAAGGATGTGCAAACATGTATAGTTTGTCATTGCTTTCTGAACTCAACGCTGAAGTCCAACTGCCAGTTGTAGGGACTGATCATGCTACACCGCCATCAGAGCACTGGAACTTTAAAAGTTAGAACGCTGTTATCCCTTCAACCGGCTGCTCTTTAGCTGGTTATGTCTTGAAGTACACTTGATCCTGCAGCGAGGAGCTGTAGTCATTTGGTGGTGACAGGTTCGAATTCCGGAGGGGACTATAGCTTTCAATTTTTATTTTGTCTATTGTGTCTTCTAGCCTACTTCTTTATTCCACTTCTGTGAGCGCCGATTATGCATGTGAATTTATTTATGAACTGCTCTTTGTGGGTAAGGTAAAGGTAAATACATAGTAGACACCACGGTCTGGGACCTTAAGTGTTAAGATTTCACATATGCTAAGTCACAACATGATCAGATGGGTGTCAACGCATTACTTCGTCACCGCAAAACCTAATAGAAACATCTCTGATGTTGCTATGTCGACGTCAGAGCGATCTGCTCTCAGAATAAAAACCTTTTTCAACAGAGAAATGGACCTGGTCAGCAGTTAGTGCAGCATCCACGAGCAAGTGGCGTGCTGAAAAAGTTCTAATCTTTCAGACTGAAATGGTAACATTTTCGAAACATTCACTAGCATAACTCCTTGACACATTTTGTCACCAAGGTTGTCTCCATCACAGTCAACATGAATGTATCCTGGTCCCGAAAACGCCGTCCTGCATCTGACAGCATCAAGTGTAGACTCTTTGCTTTGATTTATGAGCGTTGGTTGTTCAGAAAGCAAATGCAAATTGTTGAACGTAAAATTGCCTAGAAAATCACAAACAGCCAAAAAAATGCTGGGGTTGATTGTGACGCCCTGAAAAAAAAAACATGCAAATAACTTTAGTCTTTTAATGCCCTAAAAATGTCGCACCTGGGATTACAGCTAAATACAATGTTTCAGTAGTTAATGTAGTCATTTGTATTAGTATCTTTTTGTTTTTGTGTGCTGATTAAGATGTTACAGATGCAACATCCATTTTCTTACTTGTGAGTGTGTTCTTGTGAAGTTGAACCTTTTCGAGCTGGATTTGTAAATGTATTCATTGTGATGCCAGTTATCGACAGCGATTAACACGTAAGTACTTCATGGCTAATTTTAACGTCTCTGTCCTTGTCTTGCGATGATCAGTCTTTAGGCGAATCATAATGTCGCCATGGTGAAAGTAGCCTTTAGCAAGATGAAAAACATTCTGACCAATAAAAAGATGTCAATTGAAACGAGAAAAAGACGTGTTGAGGGGATACATAGAGCCTATTCTTTTGCATAGATGTGAAACTTGGACAATGTGCAGTCAAGCTGGAAAACATCTGATGGCTGCAGAAATGTGGTTTCTGAGGAAAATGCAAAGATTACCATGGACAGACAGAAAAACCAATGACCAAGTACTACAAGAGACAAATGAAAATCGTAAATTAATTAGAGAAATTAGACGTAGACAGTCAACATATTTTGGACATGTTATGAGAAGAAATGGATCTGAGAACTTAGTGACAAGCTGGCAAGATCGAAGGGAACAGACCAAGAGGAAGACCGAGAGGAAAATACCTGGATGGCTTGGCCACATGGCATGGATGAGACAGGAACACTGAGCTGATCCACGACACTGGTGATCGAGTGAAATGGCGAGTCATGACCACCCACGCTTTCAAGCATGGCACATGATTGATTGACTTCGTGGCAGTCTTTATTCTGTCAGCATTTTCCTGCAGAAGTATGCACTATGATGAATAACAAATGTACCAGAGTGTGGCTGGCAATTCTGTTTCCATAATCATCTAGCAAATCCTTCACAGAACGTCGCTCACATCCCAACCCACCAGAAAGATTCTTCGTCCTTCACCAGTTCCCCTACCTCGTGCATTTTCATGTTAAGGATAATCTTAATGCTCTGTGACCACCGTCGTGTTGATTGACCCCTGCCTCTTTTACTGCCTTGCATTACCATTCTTTCTAAATCACTGTGATGGCTAAAGTATTGAAGTTTCCGACACCATGATGCTCTTTATGAGTCAGTGTCCCCGATGTCCAGATCTGGTAAAATGTCAATACTTTCCTTGTTGATCCAGTGTCTTAGAAACTTTTCTGAAACACTGAAGTTTAAATATCTTAATTATGTTCCTTAGTGATTGTGAAATGGTCCACAACTCATACCCTATGTATGATTCATGATCAGTACTACTACAGCAAATGTTAACAGAATAATGCCGGCACTTATATATTCAACACAAAGGGACATGCACGATGTTCAATCAATGGCACTTTGCCGTTACAACAGATGATAAATTGTTACATTGTGCTAAAAACAAAATGGTATAATAGCTAAAATCCCACGGCTGTAAAAGCCGAGATGGAGTTATACCTCTCTATAGCACATAATCTGGGCTGAATTGTAGAGACCATGCACTGCCCATGCAGCATGATCCCTTTCTCGGCCTCCATAGTTTACTCTATAGGATGATGTGCAATGTGTTTCACGTATTAACTACCACTGAACAATACAATTGTATGGATCATAATTCTTCTCACTTTCACATTTGTTGCTTATGGGTCTTCTCATCATCATTATCCTCGAGTGCCATGCCGACTGGCGTAGGCGTTCATGACTTTCCACAGATCTCGGTCTTTGGTTTTCTGGATCAACTCGGCTGATGATATTCCTCCATTCATTGTCATCCGTCTCATTCCATCCAGCATCATTTTTCTTGGTCTTCATCTCCCTCTCTTTCCCTCGATCTTTCCAGTTGTCACGATGTTCTCCAAAGCCTCTCTTCTCATCACATGACCAAAAATAGTTGTCTCTTTCTTATTGTTGTATATAATGTTCTTTCAGGCAATCGTTGTTTGTTACTTTGGCAGTCCAAGGAATTCGCAACATTCGTCTTAGGAACCACATCTCTGTTGCCTCCATGTTCTTCCTAATCTGTTCATTTACATTCAAAGATCCTCTGGTCGACTGAATTTAATCTGAAATTTGATACAGAGATGTTCAGGTTTGAGCCCTGAAAAAGGCTTAAATCAATCGGAAAGATGTTGGTGTAAACTGTTCTCTCAACCTGGTACCAAAGAGTCATCTACATGGGAATGGTGTTGCAGAACTACCCGTTCCTCTCTCCAAGCTCAGAAATCAGCGGAATGTGCAAAACTGGCACTTATTTCTCCCCCCTCCCCACTGAAGCTCTGTCCCTGTCTCTAGAACTTCACATATCAGAATGTGGCCAGGTCATGATTCAGCACAACATGTACAGACCTGCTGGGATTTGGTAAAGTTTACTACACAGGTCTTAGGTATTTAATGTTCAACAGACTAAAATCCAACCCAATACACAGAGGGACTGACTTTCTTATTAATACGTTAGCCAGATTTTTGTCAGCTCTTGTTAATTTTATCACTGAAATATTACTAACAGTATCGTGAATAAATGTAACTTTTTAAAAATCCACTGTGCTGCTGTAACATGAGTCTCTAATTGTGATTAACCGAGGTCCTCCTATTCTTTCATCTTTTCTTGATAAGGTTTACAGAAATGTGATGACAAAATAACAACCAGTCCTACTGACATATTCGCATTAATTAACCGTAAATAAAACTTCTGTCCTAATAAATAAGAGAGAGATCACAACCACAGCAGGATGTGACAATGAGACGCAGAATAAATTGTTATGTGTAGATACTGCGGAGAAATAACAAGCACAGACAAATGTACATATGTGCAACGTTATCTGGCCAGGTGAAAATAAATCACAGTGAGAAGATTAATAGAAGTAATAAAAAAAAAAATTAATAGGGAGAAACAGGAAATAGAAGATGGGTGCGCAACTTCTTTGTACAGGAATGGTGCACAGTGATTCAAGTGTTTTGATGCCAGATCAGAAAATGCAGAGCAAATATAGGTCACAATCTAACTGTCAAAGGTAATGCTAGATGTTGATATATTTTAAGAGCATAAACATGATATGGAAAGAAAGTAAACAGAGTTAATTAGTGGCATCTGTAACAGTACTGATTACAGCTGGATGGACACATCCCAAAGACTTGTTCAAGTAGCTCTCTACTACTATTCTAAGCCTGTCCGAACTGTCCAAATAACATTACCTTATGGCAGTGACAGACACATGACACTCCTATGACCAGGAGAATTTCCAATCACTTTAATTCTTCTGATCACAGGGGTGTAAATTATTGTGTCACTGCCATAAGGCAATGTCATTTGTTCTTTATATTCGAACATCTTGGTCAGAGTTACAATCACAAATAGTTATTTAAAATACTTTGAACATAATTTCATGTATCAGACACAAACAGTGAAGTATCTATTACAATAAATTCACAGAAAAGGAAAAGTCAACACATTTTATTTACAGTAACACATTGAGGCTTTTGTTTAGAAATGATAATCTTAAGAAAGTAAACATAAATGGTATTTATCACAATCAGCATGGTACTGTTTATTAATAATTTCGAACCATATAAAACTGCATAAGTAATTAAATAGTGTAAACAAATAAATCATGAACAATATGTTGCACAATGTATTGCCTGGCATATTTCGCTGCGTATCTTCAGGTGTATCTACAGAGTTATTTATCATATAAAGTGAATAGTTGAATCCTTTACTTCAGGTGTATACTAGAAAGTTATTTATCATTAAAGCGAATAGTTGAATCCTTTACTTCAGGTGTATACTAGAAAGTTATTTATCATATAAAGTGAATAGGTGAATCCTTTTTAGCTGAAATACCTAACACAAAAAGACACTGAAAATGTTTGAATGTGGAGCATTTGTTATCCTCAAGAGGTAACCACAGATTCACTGTCAAAACAAAGCACACAAAAAAACACTGCCATCTACTGTCTAAAGTACCTAGCGGTGTCGTGCGTGGGAGTAAGGGGGGGGGGGTGTCTCAAGCCTGAGGAATTAAGGCCGCCTGGCTAGTGCAGTCGCCGCGAACTGTGCAGGTTAGGGTTTTCTTTTTGCCCCCCCTGACAGAAAAAAATCAACACCTTACTGAAGATTTGAACCAGGGTCTCCCAAAGGAAAATACAGCATTATTTGACATAAACACTTGCCTGCCAGCCCAAAGATCGTGGGTTCAATTTGCATGAAGGCTGATTTGTCAGCATGACCTGGGTTCCCATGTCAGCCCAACCTAAAATGTGTACCAGGAAATGTAATGGAAATTAAAGACCACTGTGATATGGACTGCATCACCCCTTGAGTGCTGATTGGTCTAAAATATGGACTGCATCACCCCTTGAGTGCTGATTGGTCTAAAATATGGACTGCATTACCCCTTGAGTGCTGATTGGTCTAAAATATGGACTGCATTACCCCATGAGTGCTGATTGGTCTAAAATATGGACTGCATCACCCATTCAGTGCTGATTGGTCTAAAATATGGACTGCATCACCCATTCAGTGCTGATTGGTCTAAAATATGGACTGCATCACCCATTCAGTGCTGATTGGTCTAAAATATGGACTGCATCACCCATTCAGTGCTGATTGGTCTAAAATATGGACTGCATTACCCCTTGAGTGCTGACTGGTCTAGAATATGGACTGCAGTGCTTGAGTGCTGATTGGTCTAACATAATATGGGGCTCAGCACCATATGTCCAATACACCACCAGGCATGTAAAATGGGTCCTTGACTTTGTGTTTTAATTAAACATAAGGAATACACGTTAAGACTGAAAGCTATCAAATATTAACAATATACAAGATAGAAGAGAAATATAGTAAACACTATTGCAAAATAACTAGCTAAATTTGAATTAAGGAATATCATTGCAATTTGTTAATTCAAGTACACACTGCATAAATTTCTTTTAAGCAGGGACAGATTTTGCCTGCCAAGGTGACCTCATCCAACATTGAGAATATCAAAATGTTGTCAACAGTTACAACAATGTCCATCTTTACTTGCCTTCTAGCTGTGGTTGGTTTCTCATATCTGACCAGTGTAGACTTTCAGAGATGAATCAATGTGATCTGGTTTTACCAGATCCCCATCACTGTGATAAAAGATTCCTCTTATTTTTCTATGTTCTTAATTATTTTTCTGTCCTTTCTTATTCTTCTGTCCTCAGTTATATATGTATGTCCTTACTGATTTTCTATATTCTTAGAATATTTTCTATATTCTTAGATATTTTTAATTACATATTTTTATTCAGTCCTTACTTATTTTTCAATTCTTACTTGCTTTTCAGTTCTTAATTATTTTTCTATGTCCTTACTTATTTTCCTTTGTCCATAGCTATTTTACCGTCTTCCCTTATGTTTGTATATCCTTAACTATGTTTCTGTGTCCTTACATGTATATGCCCTTACTCATTTAAGTTGTTTAAGGCATTCCATAACTTTTAAAAAAAACCCACAGATAATGTGTTTTATTTTTAGAAGTTTTGGCTTTGAAGTTTCAATACCATCATTGCAAAAATTGTTGCAAACATAATCATCATAAAGTGAAGTGCGTATATTGATACATGCAGCTCATCAATACAATTATTGAGACATCATAATGACATGAAAAGTGTAAATGTGAAAGTTAAATAACATATAATTGCTATTTCTTATACTAGAAAGTTAAAGTTAAGAAACAGAACAAAAATGCATACTTTGTGATCACTCATTTTTGTCACTTTAGATCTGAATTCTCAATCAGAAGTGAACCTCACACAACGCATATGAATTACTGAATAAACTTTGATTTCATAAACAATCTGCATATAAATAGAAACATTTCTATTCTTCTGAGTGGTCTGTTTGTGGATATATGTGTACAAGTGTATGTGAGTGTGTGTGTATATATATATATATATATACGGGGTGTCAGGCATTGATAGCACCTTTGGTAAGGATGACTCTCATGTCCTTTTCAGGACCCATCCCCCACTGGTCCAAGCCTGTCGCCCAGCTCGTGCCTGTGGCTCCTAGTAGCTGTCAGCATGCGACAGCGGCCACCCCCGGGCATCAGCTGTCAGAGGCTGGCTAAACCAGACATGGGTAGCCAATTTCGTGTCAAACCAAGCGGTAAACTAGGGTATGCCTACCCAGCATGTGAAGACAGGATTCAGCAGACTGCGCGGAAGAAATCATTCCTGATTCAACGGGCAAGACGGCATTTACCTGCAAAGCGTTGTGGAACGTAATGAGCACGGCAAGGCACGAAGAGCGCCCTGGTCATCCACTGCACCTGTATTCATCTCCAGTCGTCTCTACTTGTCTTGCCACTGGACTCAGGCGAGAGAGTGAGGTTGACGAATTGCGCAACTCTTCCTCACTTTAATCCAAGTCATCGCGCAAGTCATTCTTCATCCGTCATTATATATATATATATATATATATATATATATATATATATATATATATATATTTATTCACCAGCAAGTAACAAGCAGAATTGGTAAGATTTAATAGAATATGATCACAAGTAACACAATACTTGCGGCCAAAGCCTTCCTCAGCACATACAAGACAACAAACAAACACAGCGATACAACTATATGACATTATGAGGAGTACTTGTTCATTGACTGAGTTTCTTAACCACTCTCTCAAACATGATGGACTGTGTCCAGAAAACTGATGTCTCCTTAACATGAAAAATATAGTTTTAATAGCATGAGTAAGTTCAGGTATTGATCAGAATGCATAGAAGTAAAGGAAAGAACTAATGATATTTCTGTGTATTACATATATACATTGTAAACAGTATATGGTTTCTGAGGAAAATGCAAAGAATATCATGGACAGACAGAAAAACAAATGAGCAAGTACTACAAGAAACAAGTTAAAACCGTAAACTGATCAGAGAAATTAGACACAGACAGTCACAAATTTTTGGTTACGATATGAGAAGAAATAAATTGGAGAACTTGGAGACAACTGACAAGATCAAAGGGAAGAGAACGAGGGGAAGGTAGAGACGTAAATACCTGGATGACTTGGCCACATGGCATGGTCGAGACAAGAACAATGAGTTGATTTACAACTCTGGTGATCGCATGAGATGGCAAAACATGACCGTTCGTGCTTATCAGCATAGCACATGATGATGATGATGAAACGTATATAGGTAAACATCACATAATTTTCAATATAAAATTACAGCTAACTTTTGATTTTATGTACCTTGTTACAAGGGATATTGAATTCCTTTTTTAAAATATTTGTGTATGTATAAAAGTCATATCCACTTATCAACAACATTATTGAGGCATCAAAATGACATGAAAAGTGTAAATATGAAATTTAAATAAGATGATAATCTCTATTTCTAACACAGGAAAGCTAAAGTTATGAAATAACACAAAAATGTACACAATGTGATCATTTATTTTTGTCACTTCAACACTGTGATATCTTTATGGCAAGTGAACCTCACAAAACACGTACGAGCTATTAAATAACTTGATTTAATATAATATATATAATAAATAATCTGTACATACATAAAAACTTGTTTTCTTCTCCTGCACGAAATCACGTGAGTACATACATATATTTGTGTGTGTGTGCGCGTGTATGTGTGTGCACCCATGTGCATGTTTAATATGTGTGTGTATATATACATATGTCTCTCTGCAAGTGTGTACATGCATATGTGACTGCCATGACTCTCTCACATGTAATGGACTGTGTTCACAAACAAATGTTTCTCATACACATATATATTTTTAATAGCATGAGAAACAAATTCACAGATATTGATAAGAACTCATAGAAATAGAGGAAAGAGAAACTGATATTTCTGAACATTGCATATATTTTTAAACATGTAATTGTCAAAATGTGACCCTTGATTTCATGTATCTATGTACCTCATTTTAACAGATGTTGAATTCCCTTTTTATATTAGTATATAAATAAAAGCTAACAGTAATCAACACAATTCAATTATTGTGGCATTCTAATGACATGAAAAGTGTACATCTGAATGTTACATAACATACAACTGCTATTTCTAACACAGGAAAATTAAAGTTAAGAAATGACAAAAAATGTACACTTTATGACCATGCAATTTGTCACATCCACTGTGAATTGTTTATCGCAAGTGAGCCTCACACAACACATATGAATTAATGAATTAACTCTGATTTAATAAACAATATGCATTTGCATACAAACGTGTATTCTCCTGTGTGAAAAGTATAAGTTATATATATATATATATCTGTAAGTGTGTGTGTGTGTATATATATGCATGTGTGTAAAGATAAATAGTGTATTGTAATACAGTTTTCGAGACAGAAATAATGGAAGTGTGACAGCACATGATATATACAACATACATATAAACTGAATATAAAATATATGTGAAGTGTGAAATATATGGAAGTGTGACAGCACATGATATATACAACATACATATAAACTGAATATAAAATATATGAGATATAAGCAATTCATAAACAACCTGCACATATATAAAAATATGTCTTTTCTTCTGGTGAAAGAATGTAAACAATTCACATGTAGCAATGGCGTAGCACCAATTGTTGCCAAAAATCATAAATTATGAAGAGTACTTGTTCCCTGACTGACTATCTCATCCACACCTGACTGACTGCCATACTCTTATCCACACATGACTGACTGCCATACTCTCTCATCCATACCTGACTGATGCCATACTCTCTCATCCACACCTGACTGATTGCCATACTCTCTCATCCACACCTGACTGCCATACTCTCTCATCCACACCTGACTGACTGCCATGACTCTCTCATCCACACCTGACTGATGCCATACTCTCTCATCCACACCTGACTGACTGCCATACTCTCTCATCCACACCTGACTGATGCCATACTATCTCATCCACACCTGACTGATTGCCATACTCTCTCAACCACACCTGACTGACTGCCATGACTTTCTCATCCACACCTGATCGACTGCCATAATTCTAATCCAAACCTGACTGACTGCCATAATTCTAATCCAAACCTGACTGACTGCCATTACTCTCTCATTTACACCTGACTGACTGCCATGACTCCATCATCCACACCTGACTGACTGCCATAATTCTAAACCAAACCTGACTGACTGCTATTACTGTCTCATTTACACTTGACTGACTGCCATGACTCTATCATCCATATCTGACTGACTGCCATAATTCTAATCCAAACCTGACTGACTGCCATTACTCTCTCATCCATACATGATTGACAGTGATACTCTCTCATCCTTACCTAACTGTCAGCCATACTCTCTCATCCACACCTGACTGACTGCCATACTCTCTCATTTACAACTGACTGACTGCCATGACTCTCTCACGCGTGAAGGACTATGTCCACAAACTGATGTCTCTCTAACACTAAATATCTATTTTTAAGAGTATGAAAAATACATTCACAGGTATTGATTAGCCCTCACAGAAGTAGAGGAAAGAACAACTGATATTTCTGGGTATTATGTCTATATTTAAACACCATCTAATTTTTAATATTCAAATGCATCAAACCTTCAATTTTACATATCTTGTTATAACAGTCGTCACATTTCTGGACATAACCGATTTTGCACTTAACAAAAAAAAAATACAATACAATACAACAATTAATACAAATTTTATACTGAAAAATATAACAATCCAAAAATGTTAAACATTGCACCCTGCACATTTCACAGCACACTTGTTTTGGTGAGTGGGTCTTGCTTTTGGTTTCAGTCTGTCTCATGCTATCAAATGGTGAGATTGTACGTAGACAGTTACTGAGATTTCACAAATGTGTCTTTAGTAGATAAATATTTTTCCAAGCTGTATGTTTCTTTATTATCCTTTAAATTTATATTCCCCAGCCCATTGACACCTGTGGCTTTGGGGCAGATAACAGCTTCTCAATCCCGACATACTGGGTTTGAAGTCAGCAGCAGGTGGTTTGAGAACAGATCGTTTTGCACTGATTTTCACATCAGTATGAGCATAGCCATTCAGAAAGCAATGGCAATTACTGAATGTAAAAGTGCCTAGAAAATCACAAACAGCCAATAAACAGCTGGGGCTGAGTGTGATGTCCGTAAAGGACTTGCAACTAACGAGTGCTTTGCATTGTGTGAAAATTGTATCTGTGCAATAAACATGACCAAAAATAACCCTCTAGGTTATATTCAATCTAACAGACTTGTGGCATTAACTGACATTATTCTTATCTGTTAAATAACGGGTTTATATGCCGTGACCTTGAATACTGAAGACCTAACTCTCCACATCTCAACGACAGTATATTCTTTACCTTAACACAGAGGTCTTAATGCAAACAAGGAAGAAGGAGAAATCCAAACCAAAGGGTGTTACTGAGTAATAACTCATTTGATGTGCATAGAAGTAAAGTCAATAAAGGACCCACTACAGGTCTCAAGGTGCACGGGGCATGAGGTGCTGGGCCCATGATTGTATATCCCCCTCGGCACACAATGGATGATGAGATTGATATCACACCGACCGCCTTTACTTCCCAAGACATTTCTTGGTGCCCATTTTAGGCTGGGTTGACCTGGGAGCCCGTATCTGCCTTGAGTCTACAGGAACATCAGATCTAATGTGTACAGGATAATAAGACCTTATTATCTTTTACATTTTGGCAGTCGTGTACACATGCACATGAGTGCTCTCTCTCTCATTCACACAGATATATATATATATAAGGAATTTCTGATAAGAAGAATTATTTCTTGGGTCCCAGGTGAGTTCGCCTTATCAGGTCTGCACCGTATCTGCCCCTGACAGGCAGGCCGCACACAAGTTGGACGGTCTGACAGCTATATAATTTATTACTTTTGTGGCTACCATGATTCTTCTATTACAACAGTTAGTGATATTGATACAGTAACCAGCATTGTGTCAAGTTTGAACATAACTCTGTATACAACAAAAAAACCAATGTAAAAGTCTGAAAATAATTATACAAATTAAAGGATGGCAGTACTCATAAATCGAAGGTTCTGGCACTTTCATTTACTACATGTGCAAAGATAAAACTTCATGTCAACTATGCAATCCACTATAACAGTATTCTGTATTATAATATACCAGGACATAAGGACATTTGAATTATGGTGTAAATTTTCCAATA
Source organism: Cepaea nemoralis (assembly GCA_014155875.1). Classification (NCBI taxonomy): domain Eukaryota; kingdom Metazoa; phylum Mollusca; class Gastropoda; order Stylommatophora; family Helicidae; genus Cepaea; species Cepaea nemoralis. The sequence goes on from JACEFZ010014849.1 coordinate 55,053, forward strand.
CAGTCAGTATTGCATTTTTTTTAAAATGCACTAAAAATGAAACCAAATGTGGGAAATTGATAGCTTTAAAAATCCACTGATTTATTTCAAAATTATATTTATGAAATTGTCACCCTCAGCAAAGACAGCATGTTTTACAGACCAGAACAAATCATTATTGTGCACCTCAATAGATTATGCAACCACATGTATACACAATTTAAGACTGGAAAATCAGCCATATGCATGTGGATTGGTACCGCAGACAGCAGATTACATATTCCAAGACTGTCCTGAATATTAAATGTCTAGGCAAACCTTCTGGCCTAGAGAAACAACAGTGGAGCATACACTTTTTGTGTCACTAAATGACACAAAAAATACAGTGAAGTTTAGACAAAAGACAACATTGCAGATATAGGCAGTCAATTTCAGGTGAATGAAAAAAGAAGAAGAAGAAGAAGAAGAAGAAGAAGAAGAAGAAGAAGAAGAAGAAGAAGAAGAAGAAGAAGAAGAAGAAGAAGCATATGCTGCGTTCTTTCATCTGTACTACATAAATAAGGCCTTAAGCCTTGGCAGGCAACTTGAAGCTCCGACAGGCAGACAGAGGGATCATGCTGCATGGGCAACACATTGTCTCTACAATTCAGCCCAGGCTTTGCGCAATGAAGAGGTTATTATACCCTTTTTGTAAGCACAGTAACTATCGCTTGTCAAGGTGCAGTAAATACAGCACTACATAAATAACTACAGGAAGGCCCCGCTATACGTTGCTTCGGTTTACGTCATTTCACTATAACATCATCACAAAGGGACATAAATTCACTTTACGTCACTACGTTCCGCTATAATGTTGTCACCGTGTTGCTATGCTGCATTAACGTCACCATTTTACATTTTGTGCAGTGCGTTTTTCCAGGATTTTATCGTGTAATCACCCAAAATTATGAGTTCAAAGCTCACAGTAAGTGCTGATAGTGTGCTGGTTGTAAGAGAACCAGGAAAGGTGTTACTCTTGAGGTGAAGTTAGATGTATTACGTCGTTTTGAGGCTGGCGATCGGGCTGTTCATATCGGTGAAGTCCATGGTTTACCTCCATCCACGGTAAGGACAATTCGTGCAGGTGCTGACAAAATCAAAGAAGGTGCTAACAATGTAACCCCTTTGAGTGCTTTCAAGATCACTCGTACCAGAAGTACTCTTATGAAGAACATGGAAGCACTATTGGTCGTCTGGATTGAACACCAGAACCAACGGAATATGCCTGTGAGTAAAATGGCTATCCAAGAGAAAGCAAAGTCTCTCTATGAAGATCTAGCTAAGAAAGCAGGCGAGAGCAGTACTAGTGGTTCTGATGGTAGTTTTGAAGCGAGTCGTGGTTTCTAAGTCCCAATATTTCTACCACTTGCCCTCGAACCCACCTCTATTTAGCCAATAAATATCAACAACCATCAAAATAAACATTACATAATACACTGTATTTCCTTTAATTCTATGGGAAATAGTGTTTCGCTATATGTCGTTTCACTTAAAGTCGCGTTTTCCAAGAACGTAACCCAAACATTAACCGGAGCCTTCCAGTGATGCTAAATATTTTAGAAATTGTCATTCTTGGCAATGACAACATATGTAGTCACTTCATTTGTCTCATGTAAACAATTAAAGTTAAATATTTGCACATGTTCTATGGCCAGGGAAAAGCAGCAGCAGGACATTTCAAAGCAAAGCCAGCAAGCAATGCATATTTAACAAATATGTGAAAATTTATAATAAACACAATTAGATAATAAGGGTAAAACAGAATTAATGCGAAGAAGAAAGGATAATTATTAAAATCACACACTCTACCTCATGGCAAAATCCAAGAATATTTCAGCATCAGAAATGATGCATTACTATTTTTGTAAATAAATAAAAAAAAACACAGAAAAAGAAAATACAAAAACAGCAAAGGAAAATCAGAAATTTAAAATATTGTATCCCCTAGCGTATTTAAACACAGAAGCCACAAACAATAAGTTGTACAATTTATTGCCTGGCATATTTCACTGCATCATGTCAGGTGCATACTGCAGAGTTACATATCATATGAATAATACAATTTATGTACAATAAAGAATTGCTCAAATATAGAGTGGCATTAGCAATTTGCCAGTTTTGTACAAAAAGAAAGAGTTTGCGTTAAATCTGAAATAATCGTGGGGATAACAGATGTTCCACATTTGAATAATACCTGTGGCTGTGTGTTATAATTGCTTCAGCTTTAGTATATTCATTTATTCACTTCATATGATACATAACGCTGCAGCATACACCAGACGAGATGCAGCGAAATATTCTTCTTCTTCAGCGTTCCGAGCCATTGAGGTTCTTTGCTGCAGATACAATCCGTCTCCATTCGTCTCTCTGGTTGACCTTCTCTTGCCAGTCGCTGATTCCAAGTGCTTGTAGGTCTGTATATATATTATCTCTCCACCGTCTTCTTTGTCTACCTCGGGGTCTACGGTCATTTATGTCCTGAGTGTAAGCGAGTTTGCAGCAAAATATGTCAGGCAATAAATCATGCAGCATATTGTTTGTATCTTCCATGTTTAAAGAAAATATGAAAGTCAATGACAAATGTAAAATACATGACAACAGTTTCTTGGCAGTGATAGTGCAAGGAATTTAAAGATGAAAATAGTGCTGCAGGTGATTAAAGAGGTTAGAAAAAAAATAAGGAATTACAAATAAATACAATGAAAATATTAACACCTAGTGCACCTTAAGAAGTTAAAAAAAACAAAGACAGAAGGAACTGTGAAAAATCTAAATAAAACAGATCTCTGCTTAAGTAGTAAAATGTGAGACTAAACCATCCAAACATTACGGATTAAAAGCCTAAAGTCTATACATACAAAATTACATGAAGATTGACAGCATGAAAAAAGACCTAGAAAATAGTGATCCAGGCTACATATGTTGAACAATGCATGTTCATTCACAATGAGCCAGCACAGTAAACTAATAGTGGTTTAATGTATATACCAAAAGCTAAAAAAGTCAATAAAAAATGAGTTAAATAATTCAACCTACATGCCAATAAGGCATAGTGATGGTGTTGTGTTAGGTCTATATATTCAATGATACAGTTGCATACAAGGGATAAGAAGGTATTTCTTGTTACAAATTTATGATGCTGCATCAACAATATCAACGTGTAGCAGAAGCTTTGCAGAATGTCATTCTCATCACGGTCGGCCGAAAAATAGTTCAATCTCTTCCCATTTCTCCTTCCTCCTGCAGCCTTGCCCAAGGTGTTTGCAATGGCATATGTCTATCTTCATGCTAGTTCTCATCTGCATCCAGTAAGAAATACAGAGCTGTACTGGTTGGAAAATAGCCCTGCTACTACTTGTGAAATGGAACTATGGTGTTGAAATAATATACCATTAGTGGTCCTGTTTGTGTCTCATTTATCAACATAATGGTCTGTGATTGTCCCCATTTACCAAAATGTGGTATTCCTGGTTTTGATCCACTTATCAACAGAGCAATCCTGATTTGTACCTATTTACAAACATAGTGGTCCTGGGTGTAACCATTTACCAACAGAGTAGTCCTGGCTTTGAGTCAATTATCAGCCTTTTAATCATCAGTAGTGGTACAGTTGCACTGAAAGTTGTAAAATCATCAGAGGTCCCAATTCTCATGAGAGACATGAACGCAAAGGTTGGAAAAACTAAATATAAGCAGATAGTAGGACAACATGGTATGAAAACCAGAAATGACAGAGAAGACCCGCTGATACAGTTTTGTGAAAAAAACCATATTATTATTTGTAACATTTTTCCAACACAACCCTATGAAACTGCATATGTGGGAAAGTCCTGGAGATAGAACGAGAAACCAAATTGACAACAATTAGAATTAAATTTAAATACAATAAAAACAATGTTAAAAATGCTAAAACATACCCTGGTGCTGATATTTATTTACTCTGACTACAATCATGTAGTCTGAAAATTACAAATAAACTTAAAAACACAGGAATAAGGACAAAGAAGACACCTCAAATAGATATATCAGCATTGAAACAACCATACACAAGTCAACTATACCTAGTTGAGGTAACAAATAAATATAATAGGCTAATTGTTGAAAGCATGGAACAATACCGACATGAAAATCCGGAGGAGAAAATTTATTTAAATAAAATGAGAATGTATAAAAACTAGCATACAGACTGCAAATACCAACTTACCAGTGAAGGAAAATAGGAAAAAACAATTATGGATAACCAACGAAAATAAGAAAAAGCAATTATGGATAGCCAATGAAATCTTGGGCAAAATGACTCAAAGAAAGAAAGCAAAGAACACTCCAGAATATATATTAATAGATAGGGAAATACGTCACAAGTGCAGAGTTGCTAAAGAAGAGTGGATGCAGAAAAAATACAAAGAAATAGAAGATCTAGAAATAAAACTCAAAAGAATTGCATCAAAATATAAAAAGATTTACAAAGAAGAAAAGTAATATAACAGGGAATGGTTGTATCAGAGGGAAAAAAATTGGGAAATTATAATTGATAATACCGATATAATAAAAATATGGACAGAATACACAGATTTATTCTGAGACAGCAAGGTAAAGAAAAACATTGTATAATACTCAAGATAGACAAAACATTAAAGGCTGAAGTAGAGAAGGCTATTAAAAAGATGAAAGAAGGAAAGGCCGTAGGTTCCAACGAGGTAACACCAGAGATGATAAAATCCTTATCCAGTGTTTGGCATTGATACTTCCACAGAATTATGTAATGATATATATATATATATATATATATATATATATATATATATATATATATATATATATATATATATATATATATATATATATATATATATATAATACTGGGTACATCCCCAAGGATTTGGAAATATCCATTTTCATCAAACTTCTGAAGAAGCCAAAAGCTGTTGATTGTGAGGATTACAGAGCTATTAGCTTAATGAGCCATATAACTAACATACTAATCAAGGTCATACAAGGAAGAATTCAAAATAGATAAGGAAGTTGCTGAAGAACAATTTGGGGTCCACAAAAACAGCGGCACCAGAGAAGCAATAATCGGTTTGAGGATGTTAATTGAAAAATATATAGAAGGTGGGAAAAATATATATGTATGTGTTATAGACTACAAGAAAGCTTTCCATAGAGTACAACATGAATGATTAATTACAAGCCTTCAAGATATAGGAGTAGACAGAAAGGACATCAGACTTACTAGTAACTTGTACTGGGAACAAGCAGAAATAATTATTCGTCGACCATAGAGATAAAAAGAGTACGGCAGGGAGAATCATAAACAATCTTAGGTATGCTGACGATACAGTGTTACTAGCAGAAGCACACAAGAGTTACAAAACCTAGTAAAACAAGTAAACAGGCATAGTGCAGTATGTGGCTTAGTTATTAACAAACAAAAAACGACAACTATGATAAACAGAAGTGGAAAGGAAAGGACATCAATGATCATCACAGTAAACAGGAAGATACTAGAACAAGTAAATAGTTTCTCCTATCTTGAACATGTAATAACAGATGATGGGAGAAGTAAAACAGAAATTAAAAAGAGAATTGGAATGAAGATTGAGCACAACCCACTACTGGCAAATGCTGATCATATTCCAGTACGAATCTTGGGCAAAAATGCCTTCAACATCATGAAATCAGTATTAACATCTAGAGTGATTAACAATGAGAATTGTCAAATATTATGTATATTCAACATTAATATATGGCACAGAAGCCTGGACATTGAACAAGCAATTAGAAAGTCAAATAGAGGCCCTGGAGATGTGGATATACAGAAAAATACGTCGTATTTCATGGAAACAAAACTAATAAAATACAGAGGCTCAAGGAAAAACAGGGTTTGAAAAGACAGTTGATGAAAGAAATAAAATAGAGGCAAGTGAAATATTTCGGCTACGTTAAAAGACATGACTCTCATAAAAACCATATTAGAGGGTAAGGTTAAAGGTAAGCGAACAAGAGGTAGACAACAATACAAGTGGGAAGATAACATCAAGAGATGGACGAACTTCAATCTGACAGAATGTACAGTCAAGGCGAGAGACAAACAGTGTTGGAGATCCATTGCAGCCAACCTTCATTGTGGAGATGGCACCTAACTGAATTGAATTGAACTGTGTAGGTCAGGATGTTATAGGGCTGACCTGGCCTCACAAAATGAAATAGTTTAGGCTGTTGGGTGTAATAATTGCTAAGTTACCCCCTGTGTCTTTGATTACCAGAAATTTCAATCAACCAAAATATCCCCAAATGCCTTAAAGCCATGTAAAAGGCCTTACTAAACTTCTACAGCTACTGAGATGTTGAATGAAAGAATGTATGAGAGGAAATAAGAGAAGAAGGGCAGAATGTCAGACGGGCCTGCGTGCCCAATTCTTAACCCTTTGAAAATAAAGATTTACTTACTTACTTACTTACTTACTACTTACTGATCATTAATGGCTGAACTCAAAGAAGCATAAATGACACAGAAAGTAAGCAAATAAGTTCCCCAAGTTTTTCTCTTTGTATTTTTGATAACTTGTAATACTTAACCATGGGATCATACATCTATTTAGGTAGCAATATAGACCAAGATTGGGGAGCTGACAGAGAAGCTAAAATAAGAATACAAAAGACAAAAGGAGCTTTCATAGTCCCAGAAGACTTGTGGAAGTCAACGGAAATTTAAACTAGAACCAAACTTAGAATATATAATTTTAACGTTAAATCACAATTGCTATATGGATCAGGAACACTGAGAACGACTAAAATAATTGCTAATAAACACAAACAGTCATTAACTGGTGCCTGTGTAGGACAGAAGGACTAAAATATTATGACAGGACTAATGCCAAACCTAGAGACAGAGCTAGATAGACTCCAGTGAATCAAGAGGTGACAGATGAGATGCTGGTGCAGGATAGTGCACACACTGAGAAATCCTGAGAATAGTTTAACTAAATTGTAGCAGTATAACTAACAATGACTGCCTGAAAGAGGCTAATGAAACTAGAACACTATATACAACAATAAGAAAGAGGCAAACAGTTTTTTTTGTGTGGTCATGTCATGAGAAGAGAGGCATTGGAGAACATCGTGACAACGGAAAGATTGAGAGGAATAGAGGCAGAGACAGACCAAGAGAATTGATGCTGGATGGATTACGGTGGCATGGAGGAATATCAAGAGTGGAGTTGATCCAGAAAACCAAAGACCAAGATCTGTAGAGAGTCATGAATGCCTACACCAGCTGGCATGACACTTGATGATGATGATCATGACTTTAACTAAAAGTCCTTTTACTGTAACCCACAGGGCAAATGAAATAGAGGGAGATCTCACAACACATGGAGAAGACATTTTATGAACATTAGAAACATTAAGAGGCAGAAATGAATAATATGGGTAGGAAATGAAGCGAACTGCCAGATACAGCAAAGGATAAGATGGCTTGGCTTGCGTCGGTAGAGGGCTGATACTGCATTAGGGGATAAATGGCAGCAAAAGAAAATGTAGCCATGTTGCCTGAAATAAAACATGACAAAAGCAAGGAGTCTCTAGAAAACTGGCAGGAGGGTACAGCTTAGCTAGTCAAGGGCATCATGATATGCCAGAATACAAACCCCACGGCATAACTGAATACACTAGAAGCTTCTCAAATGACAGAATTATTCCAAGTGTTGTGGAACATACTTAGTCTACATATCACTTCATGGGCTGTAGCACTGAAACAGTGAATCAAAAGATGTGACCCAAGCAAAATACAACAATCACTGTCACATTGTATGTGCCATTGATACACGTCAACATATTTATAAATTGTTAATGTTAACGATACATGTCACCAATATTTACAGATTGTCAGTGTCAATGATACATGTCACCCATATTTACAGATTGTCAGTGTCAATTATACATGTCACCCATATTTACAGATTGTCAGTGTCAATTATACATGTCAACCATATTTACAGATTGTCAGTGTCAATTATACATGTCACCCATATTTACAGATTGGCAGTGTCAATTATACATGTCACCCATATTTACAGATTGTAAATGTCAATGATACATGTCACCCATATTTACAGATTGTCAGTGTCAATGATACATGTAACCCATATTTACAGATTGTCAGTGTCAATGATACATGTCAACATATTTACAGATTGTCAGTGTCAATGATACATGTCAACATATTTACAGATTGTCAGTGTCAATGATATATGTCCACATATTTACAGATTGTCAGTGTCATTGATACATGTCAACATATTTACAGATTGTCAGTGTCAATGACATATGTCACCCATATTAACAGATTGTGTTAATGAATCAAACATCCCTTCTTAGCCTTGTAAACGTAAGTTATTAAAATGGAATTGTTAGTTCTTTTTAAATATATGTACAAATAGAGAGATGAAAATCACTCAAACAAACAGTTTGTAGTTAATTTAAAAAATAAATATATGTTAAAAGTTAGTTGCATATCCTCTACAGCACGTAGCAGTCAACTCCAGCAATTTTTGGCTGTTTGTAATTCCTGGGCAAGTTTACGTTCAGTAGTTTGCCGTTGCTTTATGAATGACTGGCACTCATACCATTGTATGGAAACAAACGCAAGACGGCCTGCTTCCAAATTGTTTCGAATGCGGTATGTGGGATTACGAATTGCATTCATAAGCCCTTGCCACAGAGCCACAATATATGTACACTTAGGACATTGATGCCATAACATTCAAAACACGCCTAACATACAGCTGGGTCAACCTGGGAGCCCATGGTAATTTAAAAAATTCAAATCTGCGCCATTTCATATCAATCCCATGACCACCAGGCCAGGCGGTACGTGTCTAGCCACTATGCCACAGCAGCTCACTATGTCTGGTGTGCAAAGATGATAATCTACACTGAACTGAAGAGAGCTAAAATACATGTTCGGTAAAAGCTGTTTGGATACAGGAGAGCATTTCTAGCCTGCCAAATCATGTCTGTCATCTATTATGTTACCTACAAATTACCAAATATGGCTGCACCAGATTTAAAAAAAATTAATTCCACTCTTTAACAAAATAATGTAACAATAACCAAATTAATATTATTAATACAAAAAACAAAACAAAACAGAAAGCATACATGATGTAGGAAGAAGTCAGTAAGTGAGGAATGGGCATTAAAAAAATTAATAAATATTAATTAAAACACTATTTACTATACGTTATTCACCTATATTTCTCAACATATATCTCCTAATCTCCAAAAGTCTGACCTACTTATCTAATGCGTCTGTCTGATCTTCGTAAACAAACAAACTTTCCACCTCGCTCAACCAGCTTTTTCAGTCTTGGTTATAGTTGGGGGTGGATCATAGAGTGGTTTAACTTTACATGGTCCTTTGCAGTTTAGACGTTTTCCTCTGATACATGCCTGGTAGGGTTCCTCTTCACCTTTGTCGTTCATTCCTTCTTTAGCAATGATATCGTCAATGCTTACTTCGTTGTTACTGTTTATTCCTTTCATTACAATGACGTTATTAAGTTCATTTTTATTATTTTATTTATACTGAAAATTTTTTTCCCTTTTTTACCCTTACTGATCTTTCACTGAGGAGGCTTCCCACAACTTCCTTTGTCCCATTTTGTTGAGTTTTCTTCTGGATGTCTCCTTTTTGTCTTTATTAGTTTTGTTTTTGATTGGTGTTATCTTCATCCTTTTGTCAGTTAGACATCCATTCCTTTTCGTGCAATAAATTGTTTAACTAGTTTGTAAACTTCTGTGTTGCTCTCAACAATTTAGGCACTCTTTAATTGTCATTATAGTATTCCTTTTTTGGAAGTGCTTTTTTAGGTCCCCATGTTATCAATTATAAATTCTTCACAATAATACGTAGTGTTCTATTGTGTTTTCTTCCATAGACAGTGGTCTACCCATTTTGTCCTTCCAGTATCAAAGTCTCATTCTCCATTCTCTTGTTTGCTAGTATTTATGTATTAACCTTTACTTAAGTTTTCATGTTGGGCTCTCTGAGGACATGGTATGCGTGTCTGCATTTATTGCTATCTCTCCAGTGTTGTGTACACATTGTTTGACGATGCTCTTTGCATCCATTATGCCCAGTCCTGTGTTTATTATACTTTGGCTGGTTGTCCTGCATTTTGCTACTTTGCCTGCCATCTCATTTCTGGTTTTGTGTGCTGGTATTCATGCTATAGTGACTTGGTATTCCATGATCTGGTAATGATCAGCATTAACATTTTCATCTTCTTTCTGGGAACAGTCCAACTGAACTTTTTGAAAATCCCAAAACATAATATGCGGTAGCTTTCTATGTTGATAGGTATTTATATGTTGAAAGTGAAGACATTTCACAATTCACTGAAGTATTTCTTGATTCAGTATTGTAGTAATGCACACATGATTGGGACGCAGAGATGTTTCCAAGGCACCAGGGCCAGGTTATATACTGGCCAAGACCTATTGACGCGTCCTCGTCGAGCGTCCTGGGCAACAGGTCCCTCGGGGTCCTGGCTAAAGTCAGTAGGATCGCCAATTCCTCCGAAGTCGGAGAGTGTCTGCCTGTACGGCGAGGAACCACCAGTCTGCACATCAATAAGCCAGACATGGGACAACGGATACTCACGCAAACCTCAGGTCCTGTATGGCATCACACTGATGTTGGACAACAGGATGCCTTCATCTGACATACAGGACTTCGCGTTGGAGCTCAAGCCAACGAACTCAAGCAAGGAAGCAAGCAAGCACACATGATTCATTCCCATTAACGATCATATTCTGCATGTTTTCTCCTCCATTTCTGTAATGAAAGTGCTGTTCCTAGGACCAATTTGATCATTTTGTGTTCTTCAGTTAGCTGTCTGGGAACTCACCATGAGCATGGTTAATATTTTTATCTACTCTGCACATGTAACCCATGGCAGTCTGCTACCTAAGCAAATAAACAAAGCTGAATTATGCTGCCACCAAATGACACCTTTTAAATACCAACTACCATATTCAGCTACCCCATATCAGTTTGTCATTTACTTATAGAATTTCCCTTGCACACAGTCAGTTAATACCTTACTACATTGAGATATATGAATATGTACTTGTTTGTTCTATCTTTAAATTAAAAGCACTGGAGGAAACTGGAGGGTTAGTGTTTTCAGCTGTATTAAAAGCGCAGGGAGATGGGAAAATCAGAATGCTCATATACTTTAACAAGAGGAAGATCATCTTAAACTGTGTGCTTCATGATAGATCTAGTTATTTCAACTCTAGATGTGTATACAAGTTGATCTCACAGCAAATATTACCACAGGATTGTGAAGTGTTAGGCCTTCACACATACACTAGTTAGCTGCATAATAAGTTACGGTGACCAGCTCTCTCCCTTACTGCCTTACTTTTCCATACAAGTATCAATGTTATGAGTCTTTCCCAATTACTTGGATGCTACATTATGTTCGATAGTGAATATAAGAATTTTAACATAGATTTGATCCAACAAATGTTAATAAGTAAAATAATACACTAATAAATAATAAATTCATACCTAAATATATGTAAACAAACAAATTAGGAAGAGCCTAGAGGCATCAGAAATATGGCTTTCGAAACAAATATGTCAAATATCTTGGATGGCCATAGTAACTAACAACTGCCTGTAAAAAGCTAATAAAAGTACAACATTATTCACAGCTATAATTAAAAGACAATGTTCTTTGATCATATAATGAGAAGAGAGGCAGTGGAGAACATCGTGACAGCTGAAAAGATCAGCAGTCGAAGTGGCAGACCAAGAGAAATGATGCATTTCTAAGAAGAGGGCATGCAGGAATATCCAGAACACCAAGGGCCAAGGTTTGTTAAGAGGCATGGACGACTTTGCCACAAGGCACATGGTGATCATAATACCTACACATATAAACATAAACTAGTATTTCCGCTAATCAACAAGTTACAAAAAACAAAGCTCAACTGAGAACTGGAGTTCCAGGATTTCCCTGCAGTATGTTTCCTGCCCGAAGCCTGTTTTCCTCTCGCATTCTGCGGTAGTCAGCTCGAAAGAAGATTACCACTACGGCTACACAAAACACGCTGTATCCATTTAAAATGAGGTTTGGAACTGTGGACAAGAATATTTCTCAATGTCATATTTAGATATTATATTCATATGGTTTTTGCTGGCACTGAAACAAAGCAATTATGGGGTGGCCCATCACTATGAAGTTAGAACCATACGACTACTACTACAAGATTGGTTGGATTTTTCTACAGGATGATGCAGCAAGTCTCACAACAGCCCTCCTGAGTCCCCTCCTAAGACATGCAAGGTAGGTTAATATTGTTATTCTTTGCTTCATTTATGGTACCTGATAATACGTGGGCAGAGATATGAAATTGCCCAAACAAACTGCTTGGTATATTCTCTTCTTCTATTTTTCTTATTCATTCAGCAGCCACAGTTATGCCTTTGAGAGGCTGATTGAAAAAGCTTTCTCACTGGGCCATTCTGTGGGTTAGTATAGTGTGACATTCTTCATGCACTGATTAAGATTATCCATTAATTCAATGATAGCAGGGTCTGTAACTTGCCGTTTCCACTGTTTATATCAACCTGTGGCGAAGGGGTTACGGATGCAGTTTGTAATCCCGCATAGTAAGTTCCAAACATAGCTGCTGGCAATTTGGCAGCAGACCGCCTTGCATTGGAATTTTTAAATAAAATGGTTTGGGTGCTGGTCGTTCAAAAAGCAATGGCAAACTACTGAACATAAACTTGCCAAGAGAGCACAAACAGCCAAAAATGCTAGCGTTAACTGCGACGTCCTGTAAAGGATATGCAACTAGCTTTGCTTTTTTAACATGCTGTTAAGCAATATTTTTGTGGGAAGTCCTTTTACAATGATCAAACCATCTGACCTGTTGCCTTTCATAAAATTAATTGCTGACATAATGCCCATTTTCTATCTGATATAATTTCTGATCTTGTCTCTTAATTCTCAATTTCCTTTTACTTCTTCTAATAGACCATACCATACAGCGTTAGTTATCATGTCTGCCTACAGTCTTCTGTCTTGTGTACTGATACTGCCTTTCCTCAACCGCTATGTCAAACTGTCTAGCATCCTCTATTTTGGTCTCCCACAGCTTTTCTTTCCCTCTGACTTTTCTGTTGTCACAATGTACTCCAGCTTTTCCCTTCTCATAATGTTCCCTAAGAATGTAGGACTGTCTTCTTCTGATGTGAGAAACCACTTCTCTTTGTAAGTTAACTGTTATCTGTCCAGATATTCTCCTCATTCTTCTATAATTGATTTGGTTGTTTCGGGATTTGAAATTTAAATATTGAGCACAACCCACTACTGGCAACGCGATCGTATTCTGGTATGAACCTAAGGCCTATCCAGAACCGAGAGTGAAACTCGAGTATAGTGCTTCCATATTGACGTGGATAGGCCTTAGGTTCATACCAGAATACGATCGGCGTTGCCAGTAGTGGGTTGTGCTCAATATTTAAAATTCTTCTATAAAACAATATCTCTGCACCTTCAACACAATTCTTCACTATTCTGCTGATTTTCAGTGACCAAAATCTTAACAGGCAATCATTTCTATTCTATAATTCTTGTATTTCTTGCTAATACTATCCAGATTTGGCACTGATAACACGAAACAATGTTCATCAATGGTCTTTTGTGTGTATGGTGACACAAGTTTATTCTATAGTATTGTAGTAGGCAGACTGTTATAATACAATATTTGCTGATAGTTGTCTCAAATTATGAAATCACCAGTAAAATGAGAGACAATATAAAATATGAACATGATGAAATCAGGACAAACAAACAAACTTTGCTTGGGCACTTCTCTTCTACTCTGAGGCATAGAGGCTGACACATGAATCAGTCAAAATTTACCAACATTTCTATGGGTTTTTCTAGGTTTTCTCAAGGTTATTTTGACTTTTGTTCACAGCTGTCTTGGACAAATATACTGTCTATGGTATATGTGTGCATGCACATGTGTGTGTCTGTGTGTATATATAGACACACAAACAAAAAGCTGCACACTTTTTAAACTGAGAAGAAATGTAATGTTTAAAACTTACCATATTCTGCAGGCTTCTTCTATAGCTAAAAAATATCAATAAATATATTTCTTTCCAGTGTGAATGATGACCTCATATTTATACAGAAGTAGTAAAGGACACCCATGTCACGTCATGTGACCTTTAGGTAAATGCTGCTAACACCACATGCTTATTCTGGCTGACAATAGACTGGGTGATGTGGTCAATACCATGTTGTCTGCTTTTACTCCCACAACATTTCCTGGCAACTCATTTTAGGCTGGATAGACCTGTAATCTCATCTCATCTCATCTTGTACCTTACAGTTTAGTTTTAGTTTAGTCGTTGGATCAACATCACGGCACATGGTTTAACCCATAAGTGCTCCGTTTTCCTCCTAACTCAAACCTGAGTTTGGAGAAACTCAACTCAATGCACGAACTCCGTTGCATCAGTGAGGATCCTGAAATACTTTGGGTAGATTTTTAACTCGAAATTTTGCCCGGGCAGTGCCGTTAGGCTACTCTTTTTCGATTTCCAACCGCCAAGGGATTTTTTACGTGCACAACAATACACACCGGCGTCCGATCTCACTACCCAGAGACCAGGGGAAATTTTGTTACTGGAAGTCCAGGTGGATTTTTTAAATAAATCCCGGTCCTCACTGGGACCTGAACCCGGGACCTCCAGCACTCGAGGCGGACACCATACCTCCAGTCCATTCACAGTGTTGTGGTAAAGTATAAACAGCGTGAGGGTGCCAGTTTATAGGCTTCATGTATTGAGATTCTCTTAATTTTTCTATGAGCAATATGAAAATCCCCTGCTAGCTTGCTAGGTCAGTGGCAGGTTTAGGACAGATAAATCTTACCAAGGGGAGTCTGTCCCGCCCTGGTGAGCCACAACCCCATTGGCCCATGATCTTGCGGTCAAGGTTTCTAGGTCTACACCATGGGGAGGTGAGGCTGACTTGTGTAGTCTGTGGGACATCGGCAGGCTACTAATTTTCCCACTCATGAGAGAGACTAGGCGATCCTAATCCTACTGGCTGCAGGGCCAGGCGCAGTCCACACTTCGGAGACCTGTAAGCCAGATCAATTTTACAAAACCCTCACCTTAAAGGAGATTCAAACACATGACCACCAGGCTGAGAGGCAAACATGCTAGCTACAGTGCAACTGCACTTCTCAAACACAGAAGTCTCAAAATTAAACACAATATTATCGTACACATCAAAACAATGACTTGAATCATTTGGAATAACACAATGTCCATGGCAAATTTCTAATTAGAAAATATACAAATAAAATAATATTTATAGCATGTGTGATTCTCATATATGAATATGTGGATCCTTGATGGTGCAATGGAGTTCATGCGCTGTGCTGGGATTTTCCTTCTGTGTTTGTGTTGCCTACGGGAGAAGATTGGAGCACTTAAGAAGATATCCACGTGCAATGAGAATGATCTTTTACTAAAAACCGAAGCACATCAAACAAAAATGTAATAGATAAAGACACACATGTCGGCTAAAAAACAAATGTGTACTTGGACAAATAAAACTGAACTCACTGGTCCAGTCTTGAGGTTCAAACTCTCCATCACTAGGGCAAGCCTGCTGCAATAAAGCATCATGCTCAGACAGAGGTTGTGCTACAAACTGTGCTAACAGCATGAGAATAATGCCTTGTATTTGCCTGAACAGAAAACAGACAACAGTTTAAAACTAGGATAATGTAAAGTGACAAAACCATGTTAAAATATCACATGTAATTTATTAACTAAGTGAATTAGTTAGCTGCATATCCTTTACAGGACATTGGCAGTCAACACCAGCATATTTTGCTGTTGTTGTCTTGGCAAATTTTATGTTCATCTCTAAGTAAATACCTTACATAATTATCATGACAAAAGTTTAATGCCTATATCTGGCATTATGCAGAAACTGCATGACCTCTGTGGTCTGTTATTTTTACTTAAAAAACTAGTTACACTCATGTCATTTGCATGTTCTTGCTCTCTCTGTGTCTTTTATTAAACCACAGTAATGTAATTCTGTTTCAATGGACAAATTGGATACAGCAATACCACAATCTTTCATTGGGTTAACCCTTTACAAGGCGTAGCGTCCGTTACTGGCCGGTCTCTAAATACGAGCGTAACGGCCGATTCCAGCCGATACTATTATGCATTGTAAAAACGCGATCTCTCGGCTTTCCGACACTTCCGTCGGCTACTTTCACTTTCGCCCATAGCTTGACAACGTGGCCGCCATTTGTAAACGCGCTACAATGACTTTGAACAGACTTTTACGGACTTGTTTTGATAGTTTTTGGGAGTTTTACGCTGTTTTTCAAAATGGATTTCGGCGATTCTTCAAGTGATAGCCGAGATTTCGCTCTGTTCAATTTAAATGACATTAAAGGGCACGAAGTTGATTATTAATCGGAGCTAGATATCAGTGCAAAGCGTTACTTTGCATTAGCAGTCGTGAGTCGGACGTTAAAGAAAGTGATTATGATTCTGAAAATGTGTTTGTAAATTGCCGTATAGATGACGGAAAATCACAAACAACATGCCGTATTTCGTAAATATTTGTGTTCATATATGGATTACCGGCAACAATCACGTGAGTACACGTGATATTCTGCATGCTTTTCCCTTCATTGTGTTGTTTATTTAACTAAAATCGGTTGACTAACACCTTGTTTGTGATGTTTTTACTAACGCGACCCGAAATTTTTACAGAACCTGAAAAAATCTTGCCCGTTCAGGGCTACAAAACGGACAAGCGTCTGCCCTGTAAAGGGTTAAAGGACCAGACCATTGACAAAAACAAAAGTAAGAACAATTAAAATCAAAGCACAACTTTTATTTAGCTTACAAATGCAATTATCATCAAGTATCTTGTTAATAGGAATAGGAAATTGCCATCTCACACGAACACCAGAGTCACGGATTCAGTCTATGTTCTTGAACCATTATGAAAGGTGGCCAACCTTTCATAATGGTACAAGAACTCAAGACTGAATCCGTGACTCTGGTGATCAGTGTGAGATGTTTATCTCTTTCTCTTGCTCGTTTCCTCATCAAGTTCTTGTTGTAACCTCTACAAGACAACTTCCATCTGACGTCAGGACTGTTCAACGACAATTGAAACAATTCATCTGGTTAAGATTTGTCCATTTACTTAGATATTGCATTGTTGTATTTTTTTTCTTCTTGGAGATGACAATAATATCTGTTTTCATTTAATCTAATAATAACCCCAAGTTGCTCTCTGTGTACAATGACAGCATCCTCGAAATGTTGCAGATCCTGTTCATTGCCGCAAATTGACACCATATCAACTACCTGTCTGAAACTGTTGATGTCATGTCCTCCATTGCCAATTTCTTCCTTGTCTTTTAAGCTTCTCATATTTTCACCATATGTCATGCTATTACATATCCCTGTCACATGCACACCTCACTTAATTTGATGACACAGACAGTACTTCACAATGAAATTTTCTGGCAGCATATTATTTCCAACTATTGTTCTTTACAAGTCTAAGATCTTTCCCATAAATTTGCTGATCTGTAAGCATGTTTGTCATATTGGTGAATTTTACTCTATCAAAAGCCTGTGTGTAGTCAATAAAGCAAGGATGTAAGTAAATTTTTATTTTTACTTCTTTCGAGTACTCTATTAATATTATCAGCAAAAACACAGCATTTGTTGTATGATTGCCTTATACAAAACCAAACTGTTCTTCCTCTATTTCTGTTTACAAATGCATTAGATTGCCCAAAAACATAAGTACAAAACTACAAAACACTTGCAATTTCCTGCAGCATCTATGTAACTTCTATATATATAAAAGAGAATGTTTGTGTCTTTGTGTTCGTCCTTTATGCACGGTCTATCCGATTGAGATGAAATTTTCTACAGATGTTCTTCTCATTCCCATGCAGCCAACTGGCATAGTTTGTTAGTTTACAGTTATTTACGTAATAAAATTTAATTTTTTAATTAAATTATAATTAAGATATTGCAAGGGGACTTAACTTAAGAAAAGTTATATCAAGGGACATTACTTTTAGTAGCATTGCTATATTATATAATTTAAATAATTGTTGTATTTTTAAATATTGAGCACAACCCACTACTGGCAACAGCTGATCGTATTCCGGTTATGAACCTAAGGCCTATCCACGTCAATGCGGATTCCTGTATGCAGACTTTTGGATTCCACATTGACGTGGATAGGCCTTAGGTTCATACCGGAATATGATCACAGTTGCCATTAGTGGGTTGTGCTCAATATTTAAATCTCAAATCCTGAAACAACCAAGTAAATCAATGTTGTATTTTTCTCAAAGTTTTATAAAATATTTATCTACAGTTATCTACAGGCATATGCGTTATAATATAATGATGAAATCTTTAAGGCATTTTCAAAGTTTTCATAAAAATAATGCATCTATTTTAAATACGTGCAAATTTTCTAACTCATCTTTTTATGTTTAAAGAAGTTATCTACAGTCATGTCTGTTATAAACAAGAATAGTGGATTTATTTTAGATACGTGAAAATTTTATTTCTGTACTTTTTTGGGAGAGAAACTTTTGCATATCCTTTGAATTACGCTGCAGTCAACCCAGCATATCTTGGATATCCTTCACACTTTGGCGTTTACAAGTACGAAGGATTTGTTTTTCCGTTCGCTTGGCCGAGAGAAGGTCAGTACAAAAGTCACACTTGCATAAAATGTATACGCTTTATTTTAATTTTAAAAAGATATTGTTATTGTATACAATTAACGTTTATATTTTTAAAAAAGTGCAACAATAGTTGGCCGCATGTGCGGTCAACATCAGGTTTTCCCAACATTTCATTCAATGTTGTGGGTGTGAAAGAGAACAAATGGTGTGTGGAAGGACATTCTTAAGTTAATTTTTTTTTGGTTCATACTTTATGCATACTATGTAAATATGTCATTTGATGTTCAAACGCCCAGTTAAACAGACCTACACAAATACCATACACACAGCACGCCTGTTAAAATACTAAAAGGACATTGTTTTTGTATACAATTAACGTTTATATTTTAAAAAAAAAAGGTGCAACAATAGTTGGCCGCATGTGCGGTCAACATCAGGTTTTCCCAACATTTCATTCAATGTTGTGGGTGTGAAAGAGAAGAAAGAAAGACAGACAGACGGACAGACAGACAGATCCCTGCCAGGGGCTGGGCGAAGCCAGGCCGGGTCAGCTAGTAAATAATAAAACCAAAATATGCACTAACATACAGATTTAAATCTGTCCATACTTCATAGTTGTGGACTCATGTAGATGAAAGACCTGGCTAATGAAGACACATTTTATAGGGGTGCTAGTTGGCTACGTGCCAAAGTATACTTGTTTCTTCAGGCAGGCGCTGTTGTAATCTGGAAGTGGGAGGTTCTAATCTCAATGTGGTCACTATAGCTTTCAATGTTTATATTATCTAGTGGGGACTATAATATCTACTTCTTTCTTCTACTTTCGTGAATGCAGATCAACACTTACGAATATCTTTCTCAAATTTTTTTGAATAGCCTCACTGGTTCCACAGTAACTGATATTTCTGAATAATAAAAGCACTGTAGCAGTGCAATATCTTGCGCCAACTGGAACAAATGCATCACTGAATTAGTTCATAATCCTGACACACACTACAATAAATGCCTCACTGAATTAGTTCATAATCCTGCACACACTACAATAAATGCCTCACTGTAGCAGTGCAATATTTTGCAGCAAATGTAATAAATGCATGACTGAAGCAGTGCAATATCAAGCAACTTTTAAACACTCACAATAATGACACCCCTGAGCATGTCCACATACCCTGAGAGAAAGACAATCCCAGTGCTTGTAGCTTCAGCAACTGGATAGGTCACTTCAACTGCCATCTCCAAAGAAGTGGGGTAAATGGCAAAACCAAAAAAACCAAATAAGGCAATGCTCACTGCAATGGGAACACCCATGCCTCGCATCCTTGCAAACTGGAAACAGATAGCAAAAAAAATAATTAATAGTTGCATGTTTAAATTTTTTTTATCCATACAGAGCTAAACTGAAGAGTAAATTTATAACGGGCCAGATTTCAAAATTATTATCATTTCTAATTTCATAATTTCAATGGACTAAATGTATCCTTGCCATTGGTACTGATTAGTAGTGGAGTCACAAGATATTTAGGTATATAATAATTCAAATTCAGCAACTCACTGAAAAATATGTTTTTAATTATACGTAAGCTAATATGTACATATTAGCTTACGTACAATTAAAAACTTATTTTTTCTGAGCATTGGAATTTGAGCAATAAATAAGTATGTGTTATGAGATATGCTTCGAGTGGGACAAAACAGCTAGACATGAATGCAATCCCACAAGAAGGTTATGACAAAAATGAATTCTTCATTTTGTTTTAAAAAATAAGTTATCAAAATGTTAAAAAGTTCTTATTTATTGCTGAAAGCTGCAATAATTTTTTAGGACACATAATTCAGTGTTAGAATGTATACTGGAAATAAAATTAGACATCCAGATAAATATGAAACGTGATATTTAGAAAATGTTATAGTTTAATGGCGCTAGCCGCACTATCATTAGTTTCATAATAATATTGCTACCTCAAATTAAATAAACAAATACCAGAAATGTAATAACCAAGCAACACAATTGTTAATTAATTATGCAAACTATACACAGTTCATTAATTTAATATAGATAAATAGCTACAAATGTTGAATCAACTACCAAGTTGTGATAAGTATGACTTTTTTTGACAGACATGAACAAAGGTGACAGGACCAAACAAACAGAGATAAATAATTCATGCTTGAGCAGATCTCAGTGAAATGTATCAGATATCTGCAGGGATGAATGGACATCATTATAGGCAAAAATTGATAATGTTGAAAGAATATTGTGGTTTTTGAAGCCAAATGAGTACACAAGGGGTATATTTTTTGTCACCAACTGCCTCTTCACCTGTACTCATCTTTACACACATTTAGTCACTGTACACATTATTTTACTCCTCATTTTGTATTCAACATCATTTATCCTACAATGTATTATATAGTAAGATGTATATGCTCAATTTAGTTTGCCTAGAATATTAAATATTCTATCTCACTATACAGTTTACATCTCAATTAACATAATGCATTCAGCTGAGAAAATGCTCTGTATAGAAAGCATTAAAACTTCTCTCCTGTATCTTTACTGCTGATTTTATTTCTCTAGCAGAAATTACTGAAGACCTTTCAATTAGTTATAATTTTCAATTACTTGGTTTTGAAGATCACCATCACTTGCCCATGGATATCTATAACAGTGCTCCAGTTTCCTCACACAGATCACACAAATAGATTTCAATTTCAGCATAGTACAAAAACTCTGTAACACCAGTTAGGATTTAAAGTGTGTTATGCTGGAAATGCACATGCTAAAAATATATTTGTGGCTAGATTTCCTAATTTTGGAATTTAGCTTGGGCAGCAGTGGCTTAATCAATCAGCGTTTTTATTTGTAAATGCACGAAGATGCACATCGGCCCTCCAAATCTTTTGCACTTGTCTGAGAAGGCTAAATATGCAATCCACTACCTCAGAATTTTGGTATATCATCCTTTTCATAGTTGTATAAAAACGTTAAAAATTGATATTTTCACTGACAGAATCAGTAATAGCAACTGAGAATATAACAAGAAGAAATTATGGTGGTAGAACATTGTGATAACAAGCAGAAGTTAAAGGAGAAAGATAATTATGAAAATTATTCTCAACAAGATTTTAACACAATAAGAAACATCCATGCAATACAAGATCATTATGAAATATAGTGAAATATCAAGTGGAAGTCAGCATGATGAATAGATAAGAGCACTCACTCTAAAACATCCAGTGTACTGATGCTGAGGTAGCAGATTCAACACCTACATCGGTCAGTTGGATTAAAATATCGACTTCTTGTCCTTGACTTTGGGATATAAATTACAAGTACGTCAGAAGTCCAGAGTGGGTTCGGTTGATGACAAGGGACACTGGTAACAGACAAAGCTAATCCACAAGTAAATATCAGTCCAGTGCACTAGAAGTTGTAGCACATGTATGGCCTATGCTTGAGTTCAAAGCGAGCGAGCGAAAAAAAAAAAAAAAAAACACAAATAATAATTTCAAGTGACTTGATCACTTCCTGATTCAAGACTTTACATCATTGTGGTAATCTAAACATATTTAAGATCTATCCCACTGTTAATCTCACCTGCACAAACGCAATGCAACATAAGGCACTAAGACAAAAGCCAATTTTAGTCACTTCAGCAAACTTTTTTGTTTTATCAGCGATAAAACCAGCAATAACAGCACCAACAGCTCCCACGGCTATCATCAGGGCTCCGCACAAGCCAGCAAAACTCTACAGTAAAATCCAAACACAAAAATTCACATATACAATAAAAAGCATCAATAGAAACATCTTAATATAAACATGGATGTCAGTCCATGTTGCGTGATATTGGCTGCCATGCTTTTTTCACAGCCTCCTGTCTTATGCCCTGCCAATTATTTCCAATGCAGATGTTACAATATCAAGCCATTTAGCATTTTTCCTTTAGATCTCCCACTATAATTCTTCCCCTCCAAAAGCCATTTTGTCACTGCATATTCTAGTATTCTGGTCTCCTCCCCCCCCCCCTCCCCCCCCCCCCTTTCTTAAGACGTTCATGGATAGTAGAAGCAACCACTCTATGGACAGTATTGGTTGATCATGAAAGTAACCATGTAAAGTGATTTTTAGTGGTATATAAAAATACACAAATCTTGCCACTGTAGGGGACTGAACTTGAACCACTGTCTTGACAGGCAAGAGAACTAACCACTAAACCACCAAAGCTCCTGGGAGTGCTGTAAAGCAAAACATTGTAGTGTGTATACTTCAGTTATCTCTAAAACAAATAAAGGCATCCATCCATCAAGTGCCATGCTGGAAAGCGTGGGCGGTCATGTTCTGCCATCTCACTCGATCACCAGAGTCGTGGATTAGCTCCGTGTTTCTGTCTCGACCATGCCACAAGGCCAAGCCATCCAGGTACTTGCTTCTAGGTCTTCCCCTTGGTCTGTTCCCCTCGATCTTACCAGTTGTCACCAAGTTCTCCAGATCATTTCTTCTCATAACATGCCCAAAATATTGTGACTGTCTACGTCTAATGTCTCTAATCAGTTTACGATCTTCATTTGTTTCTTGAAGAACTTGTTCATTGGTCTTTCTGGCTGTCCATGGTATTCTTTGCATTTTCCTCAGAAACCACATTTCTACAGCCATCAGATGTTTTTCAGCCTGACTGCTCATTGTCCAAACTTCACATCCATATAAGAGTACAGGTTCTATGTAGCATCTCAACACTCTTTTTCTCGTTTCAATTGACATCTTTTTATTGGTCAGTATGTTTTTCTTCTTGCTAAAGGCTACTTTTGCCATGGCGATTCTTGTTCTAATCTCTTCAAGGCATCTCCCATCAGATGTTATTACTGTTCCGAGACAATTGTACCTATTCACTTGTTGAAGAATATTCCATTTACTTGTATATTACATTGTGGTATTTTGTTCTTCCTAGTGACGACCATAATCTGTGTCTTTTTACAATTTAATTCTAACCCTAGTTGTTCACTGTGTGTAACAACCGTACTAAATTTTGCAGGTCCTGTTCATTGTCTGCAATCAAGACTGTATCATCTGCATATCTAATGCTATTGATGCATCGTCCCCCAATGTTGATTCCTTCCATATCTTCAATATTTCTGAAAATACTTTCACTGTACAGAGAAAACAGATCTGGAGACATTACACATCCCTGTCTCACGCCTCTCTAAATTACTTCATTATCAACTCTTATGGCAGCTTGTTGTTTCCAATATATGTTTTTTACAAGTCTAAGGTCTTTTCCATCAATCTGTAGATCCTCAATAAAGGCATGCTAAACATAAAATGTCACCTACATTGTTATAGTTCTGGGGACACAGAATCTGTTCAATAAACGTGGTGTAGGCTGTAAACAGTGCCAATCCTCCTCCAATTCCAAGTGTCAGCATCCAGAAGGAAAGATTTTTACGCAGCTGAAATTAATTAATGATCAAATATTAAAAATACATACACAGTTTTTGACAAAAATGTTCAATGTGAACTAATGATTACAACAACAAAAAACACACCACTGAAAAATGTAACTTCATAACATAGTTTTTCACAAATTTCATGTTAGGGCATTCTCAAAAAGGAACTGCGGTAGTGCAGTGGCTAGTATGCCCACTCAGCAGTCATGTGGTTTAATCTCCATTTGGGAAGATTTTATGAAAAAATGTACAGAGCACTCAACCTAAAACAGATACCAGGAAAGGCGGCCGGCATCCTACTGTCCACACCACTCATCGAGCATCAATTAGTTTATGAAATAAAATATGGGGCTAGCATCATATGCCTAACATACTTCAAGGGATGTAAATTGGTCCTTTATGTTCTTTTACATTCTTGAAATTATCTGTCTCTAATTAGCTTGACTTTTCTATCATCTCAAGATAGCAAGTTCCTGGAGGAACATCATTATCACCACAGCTCACCAAAACATTTCTCAATGTTTTGCCAGTTGTCCTGCCTCAAACATTTTCATGCTCAGGTCATCTTTAATGTCCTGTGTCGACCGTCTTGTTGGTCAGCTCTTGCCTTGTCTTCTAGGAACCATTCCTTCCATTACTGTTCTTCCAAGCTTCAGCTTGTCTATACAGAATGTAATGTACATTCCAAGCTTCAGCTTGTCTATATATAATAGAATGTACATTCTAAGCTTCAAGTTGTCAATACAGAATGTAATGTACATTCTAAGCTTCAACTTTTCTATAAAGAATGTAATGTACTTTAGCGTGTGCGCTTAACCTTTTGGCCATGCTGACATCTATTCTAATAAAGTGAGTATATAATTCTCAGATACTTTGATACTAAAGTGTTTTTTTTTATAAACAAATGATCAATTACTGTCACAGCACTACAAGATTATGTGCAACTTAACATTTTTAGCAAGATCTGAAGCACAACAAACAGACATCAGTCACTGGTCCTATGAAGAATTTTTCCCACTGAAGCCATAAATTTAAGCTCAGAAAATTGGCTCACACATAATTTACTTTTATTACAATACTATGCTCAACTGAGAGAAAAGTACAGCAAACAAAATATTAAACTAACATACATATAAATGTTGCAGATTTGTTCACTGTTTTAGAATACTTTGTTGTTAGTTTGCAGATCCTACAAAGAATATGCACCTTCTAGAAAAGATACCAAGCAAACCTAGCCACAAGGTTGTGAATTCCTTGGAAGAGTTTGAGTTTTAACTTTTAAGACCAGTTCATTGACCTTCAGTGTGCCTGAGATGTGAAAAGGGCTTGTGCTCTTCTGAGTAAGGTTGATATACAGACTTTTCTCCCAACCTGGTACCAATGTATCTTCTGAGTGATGTTGGTATAAGACTTTTCTCCCAACCTGGTACCAATGTATCTTCTGAGTGA
The DNA here is from genome assembly GCA_014155875.1 of Cepaea nemoralis. Lineage (NCBI taxonomy): Eukaryota > Metazoa > Mollusca > Gastropoda > Stylommatophora > Helicidae > Cepaea > Cepaea nemoralis. The sequence continues at coordinate 80,772 of JACEFZ010014849.1, forward strand.
TGTTGGTATACAGACTTTTCTCCCAACCTGGTACCAATGTATCTTCTGAGTGATGTTGGTATACAGACTTTTCTCCCAACCTGGTACCAAAGTATCTTCTGAGTGAGGTTGTTAACAGACTTTTCTCCCAATTTGGTACCAAAGTATCTTCTGAATAAGGTCGGCATACAGACTTTTCTTCCAACTTGGTACCAAAGTATCTTCTGAGTGATGTTGGTATACAGACTTTTCTTCCAACTTGGTACCAAAGTATCTTCTGAGTGAGGTTGTGTACAGACTTTTCTCCCAACCTAGTACCAAACTATCTTCTGAGTGAGGTTGTGTACAGACTTTTGTTCCAACCTGGTACCAAAGTATCTTCTGAGTGAGATTGAGATACAGACTTTTCTCCCAACCTGGTACCAAAGTATCTTCTGAGTGAGGTCCGTATACAGACTTTTCTCCCAGCCTGGTACCAAAGTATCTTCTGAATGAGGTCGGTATACAGACTTTTCTCCCAACCTGGTACCAAAGTATCTTCTGAGTGAGATTAGTATACAGATTTTTCTCCCAACCTGGTACCAAAGTATCTTCTGAATGAGGTTGTGTATAGACTTTTCTCCCAACCTGGTACCAAAGTATCTTCTGAGTGAGATTGGTATACATACTTTTCTCCCAACCTGGTACCAAAGTATCTTCTGAGTGACATTGGTATACAGACTTTTCTTCCAACCTGGTACCAAAGTATCTTCTGAGTTAGTTAGTTAGTCGCAGTTCCAACTTCACAGCAACGGGTCATCCCCATTATGCTCCGTTCCTGTGCCAGTGAATATCACACACAATTCTCCCCACTGCCCAATGTGAAAAGTGGAAAAGACAGGAGTCTCAACAAACAACAGCCCGCACAGATGCACTGTGCATAATGCCGCCGCCAGAATGTCAACAAAATAGTCCCCCACGAAACACACAGTTCATCTCTGATGGGATCAGCAGTCATTTTCCCATCTGGATGTTTCCTAGATGTTCACCCACACATTCTAGACACCTCTAGATGTTGTCTGCTCCGTTTTCAGATGTTTTGCATATACCATCGCCAGAATGCCAACACAAAAGTCCTCCACGAAACCACACAGCCCATCTTCGGTGGAAGCGGCAGCCATTTTCCCATCCGGGTGTTTTCCTAGATGTTCACCTACACATTCTATATACTTCTAGATGTTCGTTTGTTCCGTTTCTAGATGTTTCCTCGGGCAGGTGTAAAAACATTTCACTGTACATAATGATAATGCCATCGCCTGAATGCTCCTCCACGAAAATACAGTCATTGTTGATGGTAGAGGCAGTCAACCAGAAGTACAGCAGCCACGCATTTCTGCATAAGGCAAAAACTGGTCAACTCTGGGACATAGCCAGCTGCCATCGCCCCAAACATGCAGTCATGTTCCAAAAAACCTCTGGCATTTCACACGAAACTCACAGCTCACAGTGTTGCACCATGCACTCAGTAGCAGGGCGATGGAACCATCAAGCCTCCTTAGTCGCCTCTTACGACATGCAGTAGTTTGCCATTGCTTTCTGAACAACCAGCACTCATACATATATGAAAATACCAATGCATGGGGGTTTGCTTTCAAATCTGTGTTTCAAACGCGGTATGTAGGATTATGAATTGCATTCATAACCCTTTCGCTACAGAGCCGGCATTATCAACAGAGTTCAACAAAATATCCAGAAGGAAACAAATCTGATTAAAGCACCTTTATACATTATTCTTAATTTGTAAACCTTTCCCTGAAATATTTAAAATTGTAATTATGACAGATTGTAAATTCTAGTAATTTACGAAATTTCTCTCAGTTGTCACAAAATAATATACAAATTTTCTATGAGCTGTACCTTTCTGATACCAACAAAAAATGGCTCCGACTGTGCTGCAGCACTAGGACTTGGTGGTGTGGGTGGAATTGATGCACAGACACCACATGTAGACAAGATGACACCAACAAGGCTTGCACCACTGCATATCCACAGCTGCAAACAGGCAGGATAGTGAGTAAACAAGAACTAAATCACAGACGTGAATGTTTTAAAATACAAATAACAACTAAATGAAAGTTATTTTATACCTACTTTCCACTTTCAACACACTCTTGTAAATAATTATGTCTATGCTTATTTGTCAACTTCTAGTTTAATCAATTAAATGCGCCACATGATGCTGACATGGTCAGGCAGTTCTGTCCTTCACTCGTCTATCATGACAGTTATGATTGCACATGTGTACCATCACAGGTTTGTCATTCATTCATCCACCACGACAGTATTGTCATTCACTCATCTACTATCACAGTCTCATCTCATCATGTTCCTCTTGTATCCTTGCGGTGTCGAGGTGAAGTATAAACAGCAGGAGAGTGCCCTCTAATGGGCTTCATGTATCAATATTTCCATGGACTCTGTTATTCCCTGCATCCATTGTTTACGTGGTTGGCCTCTTCCTCTGCTTCCCTCTGGCCTGTACACCATTGCTTGTTGTGGTATACTGTTAGTTGGTAACCTACTTGCATGGCCAAACAATTTGACTTGCTGCCTTCTAATAAAATCTAGTGCAGTTACAACCCTCAACCCAAACATGGAGCAAGATACCTGGGCTGTCCGTACCTGCAAAGACACAGAGACGTCTTAAAGATCGCCATCATCATAAAGACACCATTCAAGGAAGCAATGCGGAGGGGCGAGACAGCCACGGGTATAGCACAAGCTGAAAGAGATCAACTTCAAAAGCAGATAGACGAGTTGAAGAAACAAGTCAAGGCACTGCTGATGCCGACTCTGACTAGCGATAATGAGAAGCTGCTGACCGACATGAAGAGATCCAGCACAACATCAAACAAGAGATGGAGCACATAGCTAAGATGAAGGAGGAAAACGAGGAAATCCTACAAATGATCAAGACCGAAAGAGAACTACTGAACGCCGAAAGGACGCAGCACCAATCCAAACCAACAGATGAGATGAAGCAAGATGAAGCACCACAAAAAAATATTGAAAAACTGATGAAGACAATTCATAAAAAAGGAGGCAAAAAGGCGCATGAAGGAGCCAAGCCACAGACCAATCAGAAGCAGCAAGCAGAAACCAGTAGTCCAGCCATGATACCTAAGCAACCCAAGATGAAATCAGCATCCTGCCAGGTAGATGAATGTGAACTAAAGGCGCCTGAAGATAATGGGAGCACAGACGAGGAAGACAATCCCTTCTTAGCTTTCTACAAAAGGAAACTAATATATGAAGCTGATTACGAAGAAAGATTAAGGCAAGCCAGACTACATTGCGAACAATACAAAAATGACCCCCGCACATGGAGCGATAAATTTCATATGGAAAAGGAACTCATCTGGAAACAAATGAGGGAAGAATACCACAGAAACTACAAGAAGGTGACACAAACTCAGAACAATACGAAAGACAACGAAACATCAAACAAAGAGTCCTTATAAGGACTGCAACCAGTCAAGCCAGACGAGCCAGGAGCCTGCACCAACAAAGAAAACCACAAGAGGAAACATGAGCAAAGGACAGCCGCCGACCGAGCGCCGCCCCCCCCCCCCTCCCCCCCTCCCTGCTGACGTCACAGACACAAACGATACATAACCAGTCCAAGATAGGACTTACTCGTAAGAGCGCATAAGACAAAAATTAGAGGGAATGAACCCACAAAAACCACGGACCTCAACAATAACCACAGCTGAAAAACGCAGGTTGAACGAGGCCGAATTTGTAATTTTTGTTGTGAAAATTGGAATTGGAATTGGAATACAACCCTCAGTCCTGATTTTTTTCATTTCTGATCTTATCTCGTAAATTGATTAGAGAAATTAGACGTAGACAATCAACATTTTTTGGACATGTTATGAGAAGAAATGGACTGGAGAACTTAGTGACAACTGGCAAGATCGAGGGGAACAGACCAAGAGGAAGCCCGAGAGGAAAATATCTGGATGGCTTGGCCACATGGCATGGACGAGACAGGAACACTGAGCTGATCCACGACTCTAGTGATCGAGCATGGCACATGATTGATTGATTGATCGATCTTATCTCTTCTTGATACATTGAGTATAGTTCTCAGGAATCTCATTTCTGTTGTTGTGATTTTCCTTTTCTCTTTTTCTATCATTGTCCAGGTTTGGCATTGGTAACATAGAGTTGGTAGGAAGATTGTGTTGTAAAGTGCTTTCTTAGTGGTTATTGATACATATTTGTTCTTTAGTATTGGTGCCATTTGTCCAATGATTTGGTTTGCCTTATTGCATCTATTTTCGATCTCGTCTTTTGAATTGCCATTTGATGATATTACACTTCCTAGGTGCTTGAAACTCTCTACTTGTTTCAAGGGATGTTCGTATAGGGGAATCGTTGTTGCTGTTTCTTCTTTAGTTACAGTCATTACCTCTGTTTTGCTTGTGCTAATTTTCATGTTTTGGTCCCCACACATTTCATTTAGACTATTCATGTGGTCTTGTAATTCAGCTTCTGATTTTGCTATTAGTGCTTGGTCGTCCGTAAAGTTCTCTAATGGTACTTGCAGATAGTTCTTCTTCTGTGTTCTCGTCATACGGTGTTCTTGTGGTCTCTGTTTGGCTGGTTTCTTTACATATGTTGTCTATATATGTTATGAACAAGAGAGGGGACAGGACACAACCTTGTCATACCCCGGATCTTATGGTGAAGGGTTCTGGGTGTCCTCCAGTTGCTCTCACTATGCATTCATGTATAAGCTTCTACATTGGTTTGTTGGTTTCCTTTTTGTCTTTTACAGCTTTCTTTACTTCTGTGTTCCACATACTTGTTATTTTCTGTATCCGTGTTTTGCGTTTTTTTGTGGTTCCACGTCATGTTTGCAGCATTTAAAATGCTTTATTTGAACATCTCCCATTCTTCTTCCACTGTCTTTCTTTGTATAGGTAAATTTACAAAGATTTCCTTTAGTTCTTTCTCATAATTTTCCCTCACTGCCTCGTCTTTGAGGTTTTTTAAGTTTTGTCATTCATTAAGTGTTGTCATTCACTGACTTGTCCACTAAGACAGTATTGTCATTCACTCACTTGTCTACGATCACAGTGTTGTCATTCACTCGCTTGTCCACCAAGACAGTATTGTCATTGACTTGCTTGTCTACCATCACAATGTTGTAATTCACTCACTTATCCACCAAGAGAGTGTTGTCATTCACTCACTTGTCCACCATGACAGTGTTGTAATTCACTCGCTTGTCCACCAAGACAGTGTTCTAATTCACTCACTTATCCACCAAGAGAGTGTTGTCATTCACTCACTTGTCCACCATGACAGTGTTCTAATTCACTCACTTATCCACCAAGAGAGTGTTGTCATTCACTCACTTGTTCACCATGACAGTGTTGTCATTCACTCGCTTGTCCACCATGACAGTGTTGTCATTCACTCACTTGTCCACCATGACAGTGTTGTCATCCAGTCACTTGTCCACCATGACAGTGTTGTCATCCACTCATTTGTCCACCATGACAGTGTTGTCATTCACTCACTTGTCCACCAAGACAGTGTTGTCATTCACTCACTTGTCCACCATGACAGTGTTGTCATTCACTCACTTGTCCACCATGACAGTGTTGTCATTCACTCACTTGTCCACCATGACAGTGTTGTCATTCACTCACTTATCCACCATGACAGTGTTGTCATTCACTCACCGCCCTTACTAACCGCATCAGTCTTGAGCTTATTTTACTACATAAAGTTTGGTTTGTATGTCACCATGACAGTGTTGTCATGCCTCTTGTCTTTTTTTCTTAGCCCTTTTCCAAACATGTAATTACTCATTTTCGCTGTTCAAGACAATTTCACAACTCTTTAGTAAAATCACATCTCTGAGGCCTCAAGGGAATTTGTTTGCTTGCTTACAATTGCCTAGGATTCACAGCCAGATCTATGTAACATGCAAGAATTCTTCTTCTAACTGCCACTAACAGTTACATAGAATCTGTTAACTTGGATGGAATATATCTAGAAGAAGACAAGCCTACACAAGGGCATGCCAAAATCAGACACAATGACTTCTGAGCTACAGCAGGTGAGATTTATTCTATAAGAGCTACAGCAGGTGAGATTTATTCTATAAGAGCTACAGCAGGTGACATTTATTCTATATGAGCTACAGCAGGTGAGATTTATTCTATACGAGCTACAGCAGGTGACATTTATTCTATACGAGCTACAGCAGGTGAGATTTATTCTATATGAGCTAAAGCAGGTGAGATTTATTCTATATGAGCTACAGCAGGTGAGATTTATTCTATATGAGCTACAGCAGGTAAGATTTATTCTATAAGAGCTACAGCAGGTGACATTTATTCTATATGAGCTACAGCAGGTGGTATTTATTCTATACGAGCTACAGCAGGTGACATTTATTCTATACGAGCTACAGCAGGTGACATTTATTCTATACGAGCTACAGAAGGTGAGATTTATTCTATATGAACTAAAGCAGGTGAGATTTATTCTATACGAGCTACAGCAGGTGAGATTTATTCTATACGAGCTACAGCAGGTGAGATTTATTCTATACGAGCTACAGCAGGTGAGATTTATTCTATATGAGCTACAGCAGGTGAGATTTATTCTATATGAGCTACAGCAGGTGAGATTTATTCTATATGAGCTACAGCAGGTGAGATTTATTCCATATGAGCTAAAGCAGGTGAGATTTATTCTATATGAGCTACAGCAGGTGAGATTTATTCTATATGAGCTACAGCAGGTGAGATTTATTCTATATGAGCTAAAGCAGGTGAGATTTATTCTATATGAGCTACAGCAGGTGACATTTATCCTATATGAGCTACAGCAGGTGACATTTATCCTATATGAGCTACAGCAAGTGATGTTTACCCTATATTTCTGATTATCCCCTTTTAAAGTGGGTATATGCTGGTTCAATCCCCAGCAGAGGCAGGATTATTTTTTTCTGACCAATATGGCTCTTTGGGTCAACCCAGCTACATATAAATGGGTACCAGACAATTGTCAGAATTTTCTTTCTGAAAAGATGATGAGAAAGAATTCTGACCACCCCATTTCATATGTCATAGCCTAAAATATGTGGTCTAACATTTCACACCTCAATGGCAGAATCTACTATAGGACTACCTTTACCTATAAATGCACAAAGACAAATGTGACAAATTTAAAAAATGAACTGAGAGAAAAAAAGAAAAACATGTAAGTACATGTCTTTTAACCAATAAGACATGATGTTATACTGTTGGGAAAATGTTTTCAAAAGTTCACTGTTTTTCCCCAACACCAAAGTAAAACATGTTTCAGAATTCAAATGCCTAGGCAGCATTTTCATAGAGGAGAGGAGATACATAAGAAAGATACAACCAGGATGCTGGAGAGAAAACACAGACTTAATAGCTGTCACCTTCACTCAAACATCTGAAGATTTATAATGAGGTCAAATTATCAATGGGAGGTCAGCATGGCCGAATGGATAAGAATGTGCATTCTTAAACATCCGGTGTACTAATGCCGAAATAAGGGGTTCAACCCCTGCACCGGACAGTTACTCCAAAATGTTGACTTCTTATCTTTGACTTGGGGATGTAAATTACAAGTACCTCTTAAGTCGGAGTGGATTAGCCTGATGGTGAGGGACACTGGAAATTGGGAAAGCTAATCCACACGCAAAATTCAGTTCAGTTATACTATAAGTAGTATGTACAGACTACGCCCGAGTTCAAAGAGAGTGAGCCCCCCCCCCCCCCCCCCCCCCCCAAAAAAAAATGATCAATGAACAGTATTTTCTTTTAACACTTGTTCTCAATGTCACACTTGCTCCCTGTCAACATCCAATCAGAGAAAACTCGTCACATCTGAGATTAAAATGCTTCAGAAAGGTTACTGAGGCTTCCAGAAGAGACAGAATATGAAACAAAGAAGAGACCGAATATGAAACAACAACATCGGAAATATGACAGACCTAACACCATGTATTGAATTTACTGAGAGACAAGAAGCTTTGACAGCTTATGAGAATAAAACCTGACCAATGACAAGCATTCAATCAATTCAGATCTGGATATTGCCAGAGGAAGACCAAGAAAATGATGGACAAACCGCTTGAAATTTTCACTAAATAAATATGGATGCGGTGCAACTAAGACAATATATCCAACCTAGGAACACAAATTTTGGCTCATCCGACTTCTATGCTTAACAGCATGTGTGGTTTAGGAAAAGAAGCATCAACCTCTTGGGGATTATCAATAGACTTTATTCTATGACTTAAATTTAAGCATTCAAGAATTTCCAATTTAAAACAAAAAAGGTGGTTTACCATAATTTCAATATCACTTGGCTTGGACACTATGGCTGGTGATAAAATATTTGCTGCCAAGATCCCTAAAGGATTTGCTGAAAATGTTAATGAAACAAAAACAAATATTTATTTCTCATTATATATCTTTGACTACTAAACCGTTAATTCTTCTATGTTTTGTTCACAACGACATATTAATGAATGAATCACCCCACATCTGCAACATGATATTCTTCTTGAAGTCCTATATTATTTCCACTTTGCCAGTAAGCCAGAAAGTCTATTAATTACTTGTATTTCGTAATATATATGGCAGTTTCTGCGATGGGTTTACTTTTTTTCCAATAGTCAACATTCTGACAATTCATTGGTTAGAAGATCTGATACCTTGACTCAAGTGCTAGTAGTGGCATTTGTGAGAAAATCAAAACCAAGTCACTGAACCATCTCACATCACATAGTCATGCAATCAGTATTTGATTGCGTGAGCTCTATTTCGCATGCATTAAGGTGATGGCTCCCTTACCCAAGGGAGTTTACCCTGAGTTGAGTCAAGAACCGACATCACAGAACTCAGGATATTCTTATATGTTCTCCGTCCTCATCTTCAACATGGATACGATGCTTAACTGTAAGTTGGGAAATCAAACTCCCTTGAGTAAGGGAGTCAGTCACCCTTATTTCACATAGCCATCAACTCGGTACATGTGAAATGCCTAATATTTATGTCTAGACATATACCAGTTTTAAAAGGTGATACTCAGATAAATAAAATAAGTGTTGCCTGCTGTAGCTAATAAAGAATAAATGTCACCAGCTATAGCTCATGTCACCTGCTGTAGTTCATAGAATAAATGTCACCAGCAATAGCTAATATACAATAAATGTCACTTGTTGCAGCTCATACAGAATAAATGCCATCTACAAATGCCATCTAAAATCCACCACACAACACTATCTCACTCGATGTCCCCTGGACATCACAATTAACTCTGTCAGACTATGCCTGCCTCACATGTCATAGATTCTTCCAATCCAGCTGTGGTAAAAAAGACATATCTCTATGGCCCTTATTATACTCTAGTGACACTGACCTGACTCAATCATCGCACATTATGTTCCATCTCTCACATCCTTCATGCCAACATTCATTAGGTGTTCATAAACAACAACAACAACAACAACAAACACACATCCATATCTTAAGATGGTATCCCTGATGTGGATGAGGAACACAAGGAGAAACTACTACATTATTTTCCCCTGAATAAGTTTATGGGCTGTTAAAAAATTATATTTATGGTAGAGTCACATATTAAAGAAACATATCAGTATTCAAAATAAAACTGCCTTTACCCGTTTTTTATACCCTGACTATTGGACTAAAATGGTTACATGTAATTTATATTCTTTCCTGTTATTTTCCCCTGAATAAGTTTATGGGCTGTTAAAAAATTATATTTATGGTAGAGTCACATATTAAAGAAACATATCAGTATTCAAAATAAAACTGCCTTTACCCGTTTTTTATACCCTGACTATTGGACTAAAATGGTTACATGTAATTTATATTCTTTCCTGTGTTTATCAGTTACGTAAATGTTACTATCAGCTCGATTACCCTCTTTACGATGACTTATCTTCAAGCACTCGTAAATCTGCTACCCACTCTTTGATAAGATCTAGCCCATGGAATTTTTTTTATTTATACAACCTTGCTCTATTTTCAATGAATGCCCTATCTATTTAAACTTTTTTGATTTAATTTGAAACCTGCATTAATTTTTCACTGGTCATTTTCCCCACAGAGCCCATATTAAAAATAAAATCTATTAATTTGATCTGAAATATCAAAGAGTCTGTTGATAAAGATTTGTACTGATTCTGAAACCTCTGACACATGCCTGTTATTGAACTAAATAGCAGGGTAGATTTCAAATGTGTGAATACCATTTGCACAATATGAGTTGTGGTAGCATATGGTTAGTGTTATGGTTTACTACCAAGTATGGATTTCATCCCCAGCATGTTCTGACCAGTATAACTCTGGGGTCAACACAGCCACATGTTGTCATTGTTGTTATTGCCTTAGAACCCTGCTGATTCAAGTTGTTCACTCTTGTATGACTTGAAGAATTGGGCACTGGTTTTAAATTGATTTCATCTCAGTAGGTTTGCACCACACTCATTTCAAGCAAGCTCATATTCTTCTCAAGTGGTCAGTGAAAGAGCTGATTGTCTACATTCATCATGGGGGAATTGCCATAACTCTCTTACAGCTCCATAGTGTGTAAAGCTTACAGTGCTCAGCAAGATTCATTTCAACAAGAGACCCTTGTCAATTCTCTCTTCATTAGCCAGACTATTGTATGCCTAAGATACATCACAGACTAGCGTCTGCCTAGGATACCTCACAGACTAGTGTCTGCCTAGGATGACTCACAAACTAGTGTATGCCTAGGATACCTCACAGACTAGTCTGCCCAGGATGACTCACAAACTAGTGTAGGATACCTCACAGACTAGTCTGCCCAGGATGTCTCATAGACTAGTGTCTGCCCAGGATACCTCACAGACTAGTGTCTGCCTAGGATACCTCACAGATCATCATCTGCCTAGGATACCTCACAGACTAGTGTCTGCCCAGGATGTCTCCTAGACTAGTGTCTGCCTAGGATACCTCACAGACTAGTGCCTGCTCAGGATGTCTCATAGACTAGTGTCTACCTAGGATACCTCACAGACTTGTGCCTGCCCAGGATGTTGCATAGACTGGTGTCTTCCCAGGATGTCGCATAGGCTAGTGTCTGCCTAGGATACCTCACAGACTAGCCTGCCCAGGATGTCTCATAGACTAGTGTCTGCCCAGGATACCTCACAGACTAGTGTCTGCCTAGGATACCTCACAGATCATCATCTGCCTAGGATACCTCACAGACTAGTGCCTGCCCAGGATGTCTCCTAGACTAGTGTCTGCCTAGGATATCTCACAGACTAGTGCCTGCCCAGGATGTCTCATAGACTAGTGTCTACCTAGGATATCTCACAGACTTGTGCCTGCCCAGGATGTTGCATAGACTGGTGTCTTCCCAGGATGTCGCATAGACTAGTGTCTGCCTAGGATATCTTGCAAACTAGGTCTGCCTAGGATACCTCACAGACTAGTGTCTGCCCAGGATGTCTCATAGACTAGTGTCTATCTAGGATACCTCACAGACTTGTGCCTGCCCAGGATGTTGCATAGACTGGTGTCTTCCAAGGATGTCGCACAGACTAGTGTCGCCCAGGATGCTTCTCATGAAGGTGAAGGGAGGTCTTGGTCAGTATGAACCCCGACCCTGGCATTTCAGCACCTCTATATCTCAGCCAGCCTCATGGAATTATGAGAACCAGAGAATTATTTGGGGAAGTCAAGGCATACTGACCAATTTATCCTTTGTGTGGACAAAGCAGACATTCTGAAGATTATCTATGAACGACTGCTAGTTTAAAATATAATAATAGATGACACAACCTATCAAGGATGCTTGAGTCTAGTTAGAAGATTGATTCCAGCTAGGAGGGAACCTATGAGGGAATGAATCCGATGCATCCACACCAGTGTGTTACTTAAACACTAATTATATGCCATCTGTTGAGGGAGGCTGATCATCTATGAGTTTATCTGGATTGCTATGATGTTGATTCTTAGAAACCAAGAACCAAGTATTCATTTGTTCATGGGAAAAGTGAGGTTAACATTGTCTCCAAAATGCTTTTAAAAGATGAAAACAGGAATGTGTATCTTCACAACATATGCCCCACCGTGCTGACATGTGACTTTTGAGAGACTCCAACCTAACTACTGATAATATTGCACAGAACCATCCATGCACACTGCGGTGTAAATACAGTAGAACTCTCCTTGTGTTCTCATACTTCACTTCGTTAATCCAAGAAAGCTAAATGGTTAATATAGAACTAACATTGCAGTCCCAGGCAAAACCAGAGATGTTGCGTCTCCCTCAGCAATTGCTACAAGGTAACCTTTTTAGCTGCACACAGGTTGTTAGCACTCCAGATTCATCCTTTGATATGTCCTTCCCTGCCAGACTCACATGTCTTAAACTAGAAGTTGTTCACAGTCTTCAAAATATCTCTTGTCCATTGTGTGCATTCCAACTAATGGCACTGTTGTACCCAACAGATCTGCCAGCTCACTTACTAGTGCTCCAACATGACTCAGAAAATAAGTCCAACAATACTGAAATAACAATACATCCAGGGTTTGTCTACACAGCTAGATACTCTTTTTATGATTAACAAAACTCTATGACTAACCAAACCATCATGTGACGGTAAATACCTTAGTAATTGGATATGCTGCTCAAGCATCAGCATCTGTGGCTTACAGGATAGTGAAACTCATTTTCACAATTCCCAGACATACCGAATTGAGGGTTTGAGATCAGCTGTAGGAGATTTGGAAGTAGATTGCTTTGTGTTGATTTAGATGGTAGGAGGCATCAGCCATTCAGAAAACAATAAACTAGTAAGCATAAAATTGCCAAGTAAATCACAAACAGCCAATAAATTATGGGATTGGCTGCAACATCCTGTAAATGTACAAGAAACAAACTGTTTATACTCACACATAGTTGCTATTGTTGTGGCTATTGCCCGCTGGCTATCAGGAAACCACAGGGCTGCAACTTTGGCTGGTGTAAACATAACAAAAGTCTGGCCGCAAGCTGCTATGACCTGTCCAGTAATCAGCACAGGAAAGCGACTACCGGAAGGTATGAAGTTGAAGACTGTTAAGTTTCGCAATACTGATCCAATCAAATTTAACCATGCGGCACAAATAATCTGGAGAAAAAAAAAATCTAGACCGCTGGAATAGGGGATTAAACAATGCGGTATTAAAGAGCAGTACTTAGACGTCAGCACATATACAATAAGAAAACTCCTACATAAGTTTTAGATTACACTATCAACAGACTCCAAATCATAGGGGATGGCATATTCATAGTAGTTGTACAGTTCCAACTTCACAGAAATGGGTCACCCCACAAGTGCTCCATTCCTGTGCCAATGTAATAACCACATGAAATGCTCAATACTGTCCCATGTGTAATGCGCAAAATAGTAGTTTTCGACAAGTCTAACCAACAGAGCACCAATAATAGGCCACCCTTCACTTGAATGCTGTTCACTGTCAATAAGACAGATGTCCAACAAATACAAGCAGCCCACACATGCATTACTGCATAAGTCATTAACCCGGAATGTCAAAAATACAGCCGTTCACCATTTTCAGAAACTACATTTCACCAGTCACAACAAAAAAACATTCTGAATGAAATGCACAGCTCACAGTGTCACATAATGCACTCAACTCAGTAGCTATGTGATGAAAACAGGTCCCCCAAATCCAAACATGGGGAAAATGCACTAGTAAACCACACCTGGAGACAATAAATTCTCCAAGGTCTTCCTGACATGCCTGCCGATCCGTCATGTTGGCCAGGAATTTTATCAGGAGATGGCATCAACAATAGAAAGTAGGTTATCTAATAATCAATTATGAGAATATTCTCCAGTGAATATAAGGCAACTCCCAGAAAATTCTGAACATTGTCCTGTACCCAGTTTATAAGGTGGTTTACCCCAGAATCTTACTGGCTGGAAACACTGATCTTGTCACTGCTGGGGACTGAACCCAGACCAATGTCCTGCTTGATTTCAAGGGTTAAAAAGGCAAATGGATCTACTTTGTTACACCGAGTTTTATCCCATATGGCTCAGTCTCTTTCTGCAGGGTGGCCTGCTGAAAGTGTCGCACAAAGCACAAACTTTGTAGCTCCAGCAACAACCCCAAGGAAGCTCCGAGAAAATGGCACTCATGAACTGAATGGCGTGGGCCGGAATCGAACCTGCAACATTTGAACCATGAGGCAGGCAGTATAGCCACTTTGTCACAGAGACTCCCTTGTCTTTGCTGGTAAGCCACTGTACTGACCACTATGCCACCATGGTTCCAAAGTAAATGAAGCCAGAAACAATAATTGGGGTGCTATGTGCAGGCTCACCTATAACAAAGAAGTCCTAAAATAATGATAATGATATAACAAGCTATGATGTTTGTGTCTTCATGTAGAGTGTTTTTCATGGTAACATACAGTTCAATGTAGAACTAGCAGATTAAATAATTGCCCTTCTATCCATGGTCACTGAAAGACAAAGCAACTAGTTCTTTAATCCTTTATCATTGATAGACAAAGAAACCAGCACCATTGCAGGAAGCATCTTGCAGGATAACAACAAACCTTCTGCTTCATGCAGTCAATGGCCATACTTTGCACAGTACCCCAAATGCAACTCATGATTTTTATCTCAGATTCTACAGTGCTGCTCCAGGAAGTTTTAGTTCAGCCTTTCTCAGGCTATCCTACAGATATCCCTACAAGTAATATGTTGTGATGGCATCTCAGCCGACAGAAGACATGCCCAACCCGGGTTTACAATCTTCATGTTGTTGTGACATGAATGTCATCCTGCTGGTTTTTGATAAGAAATCCTTGACTGACAATAATGTTCAGCCAACAAATTCAACATTTTACTGAAGTGTTATGCAGAGTTGTGCCAGTTTAGTCATTTTTGTTGCCACAGCTTGTCAACATTCTGATCCATACATTGCCATCATATTGTAGCTGGTTCTTTGCAGAATGTTGTTCTCAAGATGTCCCACAAAAGGACTCAATAATTCACCAGTATCCCTGTGTCAGGCATTTTTTCATACCTAGGGTGTCTGCCATGTCCAAAGTCCACCATCGTATTGGTCGACTCTTGCCGCTTGTCAGAAACCATGCCTTCCATCATTGTTCTGTCTTCCGGTCCAACATGGAGGATAGGCGGTTGAGCTGTTAAGGCCTCTGGAGTGTTTATGCTTGTGGCTACGGTTTGCTTGCGCATTTTCCTCATGTTGGACTGGTAGTGCATGGTTCCGTCATCCAGCTACTGAGTTGAGTGCATGGAGCGACACTGTAAGCTGTGAATTTTGTGTGGAGTGCTTTTACATTTGTCCGCGGTTGTTCGTAGCGTGAACTGCATGTTCAGAAAAATGGCGGCCAGCCAGTCGCAGAACTAACTAGGTTGCATTGTGCAGTAATGTGTAGCTACTGATTTTCTAGTGACTGCCGTTTCCATTGACGATGAACTGTATTTTTCGTGGCGGACTTTTGTGTTGGCATTATGGCAGCGACATTATGCATAGTATACCTGTGCAGGCTGTTGGTTTGTCGAGACTCCTGTATGTTCTAATTTTCACATGGGACAGTGAGGAGAATTTTGTGTGATATTCACTGGAACAGGCATAGAGCATAATGGGGCGACCCTTTGCCATGAAGTTGGAACTGCGGCTAACTAACTAAGGACTAACTGTTCTGTATAAGTCACTGTGACATTTAGCATACTCAAAGTATTTCAGTTTCCTAGAAACGATGCAGTTTTCTTTGATGTGCAAATCATGAATAATGTCAGTATTTTTATTTTTCTTGATAAATGGTATTCTAAGAATTTTCCTCTAGCACTGCATTAAAAAGTGATTTTGAAACTATCCATAATTCACATTCACACATTATTAGACAAAAGATGCATATTCTTAACATTTTTACTTGCAATTCTTTGCAGTTACTGCCCACTTATGATCCATACAGAAGCACATACATTCTTATTTTATTTTAAATGCTATCACTATTTGACAGATTCAGTACCAAACAAAAAGTAGGTTTGGACCAAACAAAAATGGATAGCAGAAAATGGGAAGTAGGGGTATGTCACAATTATGACTTAAAAGCTGTTAATATGGTAGAAAATATGTTGTATTATAATGCAGTGACAACACTTTGGTGATATACGAGCTAGCTTCAAATGAAAACCTTAAAAATGTGACAGAAAGTACAATAAGCATGCCATTGTCTTGTAACCTGTCAATATTGTTGTTAAGGATGTCAAGATTGTTAAGCACGTGACATCACGGTGCAGATAAACACAGTCACTTCATAAGGGCAGTTTAAAGATGGTGTGACATAGTGTTTTGTCATCCAGCAGGCTTCCCTGGAAACTTGCCAAAAATATAACCCAGATACAGGGAGACGGTCCGGCGATTGGAAATTTTCCATGGGAAAATGAAACTAACTTTGTTTCAATTCCAGCCTATTGATTGGCTGAGTTCCCTGGCACAAATTCTGCCTTAGCTAGAAAAAGGCGAATACCGTCACTTGTCATGTAATCTTCACATTCGCGAGTCACTAATTGTTAGTGGGGATAATTAATCGCCCACATATTCTCTGCGCTTTTGGGCGCTAGAGAGATGTAGGTGGAGTACTGAACCGGATTTATAGTCAACATGCTTGAAATTAGAGGCGGGAAACTGGGATATCAGCCCACCCCTAATTGGACCTGCTAGAGTTTTAAAAGTGCTACTAATGACTGCTGCGCACACTGAACCTGTATGTCAGTGCCTGGGTACCTACTGGACTTTGCCTATGTTGAAGTGGATTCCCTACATTTGGAGCTTCCGGACAGTGCTCAATTATACATTGTATTTGAGAGCCATGGGATCTGCCTGGCCCATTTTTGATTCAGAGTGATACCCTATTTACTAACCAATTCTGGATTTTCACGCTTAACTGGCATATACAAGAGGCTCATGGATAGTCTGGGGTTCACTAGCAATTAATAGTATGGATTCGCAGACTATTTTTGCGACCTCCCAGCTTCTGTTGAATCTCATCATCCAGCATATCCCAGCCATGGGCAATCAAGCACTATACTCAAGGTCAATGTTAGTCATATGTTTAGCTGAAGAAGGAAATGGCCTACATCTTTATCCAGAACAAGGGGCTAGAAAGTATGCCCAATTTCAGATTAACTATTTTTATGAAACACTAGGAAGAGTGTGTGATCCTTCTTTGTTAATGAGAGACTGAAGAACTCTGTGCCTAATCTTGGATTTATTAATACCACCAGCTGGAGTTATTATACCTCGACCTGTTACACCACGCCGGAATGCCTCTAACTCAGCTACTTAGCAGCTGTGACTTGGTGAATTACAGTACATTCTTGGTGGATATTATGATGGATTATTCCTTCATGATTTTAGCCTCGAATATCTGATTCTGTTGGATTACCCATTTGTGTGTGTACAATTCCAAATTCCTTGGATACGAGGGAATGTATATATCAGCTGTTTTCTGGATTATAGCTTGTGGGATTATGGCCAGACCTTTTTGATGGATAATGAGGAAGAAAGAGTCATCAATAGTCACCTTAGAATTATCAGAGGCAGA
This sequence comes from Cepaea nemoralis, assembly GCA_014155875.1. Classification (NCBI taxonomy): domain Eukaryota; kingdom Metazoa; phylum Mollusca; class Gastropoda; order Stylommatophora; family Helicidae; genus Cepaea; species Cepaea nemoralis. The sequence goes on from JACEFZ010014849.1 coordinate 98,451, forward strand.
TTAGATAGCTTTTCTTTATATATATATATATATATATATATATATATATATATATATATATATATATATATATATATATATATATATATATATATATATATATATGTCTTTGTATGGATTGGTTTTTCACTTGCTTTGTGTTGTGTGTTTGTGTGTGTGACACCTGTTGTTTGTTGTGAACCTTTTTTGGGATTTTGGGGAGGACTGTTTTGGTTGCATAACCTAAGGTAGTTACCTTTAATATGATCATTGCTGTTCATGAAGATGTCTCCATGGTTCAACCAACAGGGTTTTTCCAGGACCCAGATGCTTTTACAATACAGTGGGTTGTTTTTAGTTTGTGTGTGTGACATCTGTTGTTTGTTGTGAACCTTTTTGAGGATTTTTGGGGAGGAATGTTTTGGTTGCATAACCTGAGGTAGTTACCATTAATATAATCATTGCTGTTCATGAAGATGTCTCCATGGTTCAACCAATAGGGTTTTTCTAAGACCCAAATGTTTACACAATACAGTCGGTCGTTGTTTGTTTAACCAAGCCTTGAAGTTAATTCTTTGTGAACGTCTTGTTCCAAAGTTGATGTGTAGAGTCAATCTATGGTTGCTGTTGTTGTCTAACAGTGGTTGTTCCCCTCTGTTGTGTACTACAGTGATTCATTGTGTTGTTTTTTTGCCTAGCAGTGGTTGTTTCCATCTGTTATGTAATACAGTTGTTGCATATGACAGTGGTTGTTCACATCTGTTATGTAATACTGTGGTTGGGCATGGCAGTTGATACTTGTTATTGTCTATATATATGTGTGTGTGTGTGTGTGTGTGAGAGAGAGAGAGAGAGAGAGAGAGAGAGAGAGAGAGAGAGAGAGAGAGAGAGAGAGAGAGAGAGAGAGAGAGAGAGAGAGAGAGAGAGAGAGAGAGAGAGAGAGAGAGAGATTAAATGTGGGGTGGGAGAATTACACATAGACACACCTTCTTGGTAGAGTGACTAGTTACTCGGGTGTCTGTGGTAGACTTCCCAGATCTCCCAGCCTTCTATGGGAAACATTTCTTCTATATTAGTGTTGAACTTGCACCCTTTTCTTGCCTTGTTCAATGCTTGGGGGTTTCTTGAGCCAGTATATTACTTCCTCTAGATGGCGTGTTTGGGAATGAGACCCAATTCCAACCGGAATACCCCTAGTAAAACTTGTCCTTATTCTCATTTATTATTTTTAACACCTCACAGATGACTACTCCACTTTTGACAAGCACCAAAGAGGAGCAGTGTTCTGTTATCCGTTTTTTGACCACTGAAGAAGTGAAACCTACAGAAATTCATCGGTGAATGAAGGTCAATATGGTGATGCATGCCTGTCAGTCCAACAAGTGAATGAGTGGAGTAGGAAGTTTCAAAACCACGTGACTTCTGTGACAGACTGTTCACGACTGGATCAGGCACACCGAGTAGTGACCCCAGAGTCACCTATTCTACAGGAATCCAAGACCTTTATCGGCGCTGGAGGCTTACATTAAATCCAGTGTGACTAAATTGAAAAATGATAAATTTGATTTTTACTTTTTCAGAATATATTCACTCAAAAAAAAAAAAACAAAACAATTCAGGTTTTCATTTGAAACCCACTTGTATAAGCCTAATTGGCATAATTGGGAAGTCGCTTAGGACGATTAATCATCCAATGCACTTAATCTGTAAGTTAACAGCCTACTTTGAGCATTTCATCTTATGCAGAATGTATTTCACAACCATCTGTAATAACAAACGCCATGCAACGATTGTAACTATTCTCATTGTTGTTATTGTTATACTCAGTCACACTAGCTATACTCAGTGACTTACACCAGCTATACTCAGTGACTTACATTAGCTATACTCAGTGACTTACACAATCTATATTCAGTGACTTACACTAGCTCTCAACCCCACAGTGTCTAGCACCCAGGAGGCAACGATTCCACTTGGAACAGAGGCCACGAGATACACAAGTGACAGCCAGTTGACCTCCATGAAGGAAATATTGTAATAACTTGCTGATTTGTCTGTGACTGGTGAAAACATGATCCATATCTGAGGAGAACAAGAAAGGTAAAGATCCTGAAACCAGATAGCAATAAGCAAAACATCACCATATAAATTAATTAAAATAGTATTGACTGGCAACTTTGAGATGGGAAAGAACTAATCAATTTACTTTCATTAAGGGGATAATTTAATATTTGTACGTTTTATCTGTGACTAGCAAAACCATTAACCAGATGTGAAACAGTTGCAACTATTATCTATATTGACAGTGCTTTAGTTTTTTTTAATGCACCTAATTCATACTACATATTAGTTTTTTTGGTTTGTTTTGCATATCCTTTACAGGACATCGCAGCCAACACCAGCATTTTTCAGCTGATGTTGATGTCTTGGCAAGTTTTACGTTCAGCAGTTTGCCATTGCTTTCCGAATGACCGGCTGACATACCCCCATAAGTAACCAACACGACGCGAATCCGCTGCTGAATCTCGTGCAGCAGCGTTTCATATGAGAGTATACAGGATTACGAACAACGTCCTTAACACCTACGCCAGGGAGACCGGTATTAGTAGGTAGAAATTTTAAAATAAAGAATCTAGTGTTTACTTACCCTCATATTACAGTGTCATTAGTTTTCTCCACAAGGTGAGATGCAAGCACATGCCATTAACACTGCTCTTTATCAAATATTGTTTAGACTGTTGTTAAATTTAGTTAGAGTATAGGGTCTCATGCTTTTAGTACTCTTGTGACTTATTTTCATGCATATTAACTAGAAGAAACTTGAGAAACCGGCATACAATATGCATATATACTAGAAATATGCTGTGACTTGTGACACCTACAAACTTTAACCATGGACAAATTGCCCAGACCTGTAATGTTTAGTCCTAGAAGTCCTTGGAATACCCTCAAAAGTGAACAAACTGAGTCACAGCAAACAGCTTTGTCACTAATTATGTTTAGGAAGCACTATTAGACATGTTGTTTGACATGTGGTCATAAATGGCTAAGCTTTATAAGCTACAAGAAGGGCAGGCAGACACCCTGATGTCAAGGCTACTCTCCCTTGTGGAAGGAGAGACCTGCATCTACTTCAGAGTAGGTAATATCCCTTTTCGCAGCATGACAGACTGTACATGGCCAAAAGGTTGTGATTTAGCTGTTTTGACTGGCTCAAAGTTTTTCATTCTGGCCATCTCATGCTTCAAACAGGACAGGCTTTTCAAAGATAGAATAAAATAATATTAGCAAGCAATAAAAATATCATCATCACTTTGGAATCTACTTAACATCTATGGTTTTCTTACCAAATATACCAACGTCATAAAATCTTTCTACAAAGAGACACGTTGCTGCGTAAGAACAGAAACAGGCAACTCTGACTGGTTCTCAGTCGAAACAGGAGTGAAACAGGGTTGTGTCTTATCACCGATGCTCTTTGGAATAACTATCGATTGGGTCATGCGCAAATGCACAAACAACACAAATATGGGTATCCATTGGGTTGACAAAATTCTAGAAGACCTGGACTTTGCCGACGATATAGTGCTTTTGAGTTCAACACACCCGGATGCCCAAGAGAAAATAAACCACCTCCAAAATGTTTCAGGGCAAATTGGTCTCCAAATTAACACCACAAAAACAAAGACTATTGATCTTACCAACAGTTCAGATGACACCAAATTGAACAGCTACGTTCTTGAAAAAGTCAACAGCTTCACTTACCTAGGAAGCAAAATGACATCTACAGGGGACTCAACACCAGAAATATCATCTAGAATCGCACTGGCATCTGGCGCCTTCAATAAACTGTCAAACATCTGGAAGTCAAAGACACTCAGCAAACACACAAAACTTAAAATCTTCAACTTTTGTGTGATTCCAGTATTAACGTATGGATGTGAAAGTTGGAAATCAACGGTAGCTTTAGATAAAAAAATCAGATAATTTTGAGAACAAATGTCTTAGAAGACTTCTAAACATCCACTGGACAGACTTCAGAACCAATACGCAAATAAGACAAGAGACTAAGCAAGATACAGTATCCAATTTCATAAGAAGACGCCGTTGGAACTACATCGGCCATGTACTCAGAATGGACAAGACAAGACTCCCCTACCAAGCCCTCATATGGTCACCAGTAGGGAAAAGAAAACGGGGAAGACCAAGAGAGACCCTGCGGAGAACCATCATTAGAGAAGGCTCATTCAATGGCCAAGTAAATATCCAAGATCTACAACAGGTAGCAGCGAACCGCCAAGCATGGAGAGACAGGACTTCTGCCCTATGCGCCGCCTTAGGCTCAAGAGGAAAGACTAATAAAAAAATAACAGAACTAGTCCTGCATTGAATTTAAAATGTGATTTAAAAAATGTAAATTCACCACAGGACTAGCTGTTTTTATTTTACAGCTTGCTAACCTGCAAGATAACTGCAAGCATTCATTAATTGGTGCCTGCACAGACTACGACTAAAATAGTATGACAAAATCACCAATGTGGAGTTCACGGAGGAAACTAAATAAATACAAATTAATCAAGAGGTCAGGAAGATATACTGGCCTTGGATGGGACATACATTGAGAAAGCCTGAGAACAGTATAACTAGAAAGTGTTTTCTTCTGAAACCAATAGGTCAAATGAAATAAAGGAAGACCGAAGAAAAAATACAAAATGATTAGGCAATTCAAACACCAGGCTTTTGACTGACTGGCCTCATGAATTAATAAATAAACAAGGAAATGCTACGCATATAAAGTACAGGAAAACCTGGTATATGTGAAGCAGGTGGAAAAGAGAGAGGAGAGAGATAGATAACGAAGGTAGTGTGAGAGACAGCGATATGAGAACGATGTGTTGAAAGACATTAAAAAGTAATAGACACTTCGTTTATTTGCAATCGAGTTGCGGGAGTTAACAAAGATGTCACAGCATCTGCTCATTAGTCAATTTTAGTTTGAGCCAGTAAGAAGGTGGTTAATTTGGGGTGATATTTCATTTGGCAAATAAAATTCACGTTAAACAAAGACATCTATAGGATCCATCGATTCTGACACTCTATCAATCCGTCGCTGCCTTGGGGGCTGCGCCCCCCCGGCAGTTTCCGCAGATCCATAGAGCATACTTTATTCACAAGCGTCGAGTTTCTTAGTTCTATATTTTAGTTCCTAATGTTTAATATTTTTTATTAAAAAGTCGCTTTCACCTAACTAATTGCTGAAAAATGAAAAAAAAATATTGCCTCCCCGTTGGGGAATCGAACCTCGAGCTTGCGCGTGACAGGCAGAGACACTTACCACTTTGCTAATGAGGACACAATGATGTATCAATGAAAATTTATAATATAGTCATATGCATGACCCGATGACGTCACGTGCCAGCCGGGGTTTCCGGGGCCGGGAATAATCACGTGCTCAGCCAGGAAAATTTGACTATGAATAAAACTGAGCTTTATTCATAATCGACTATGAATAGTCACTTCGAACGAAGGAAGGTTTCCGGGGCCGGGAATAATCACGTGCCCAGCCGGGACAATTCGACTATGAATAAAACTGAGCTTTATTCATAGTCGACTATGAATAGTCACTTCGAACAAATAAAATGGAAAGGTCATGGATGGAGCTACAAGAAACAGAAAATAGAATTGTTTGGGGAAAGTTACTTGAGGGCCTATGTCCCAATGGTGTGGATGAAGGGCAAAAGAAGAAAATTAATATCCTGACTTACAATTGACGTGCAGATTTGAATGAGGCATCACTGAATTGCAGCTTTCATAATTAAAAAATAAAAAAAATTAAAAATAAAAAAGCTTTAAAAATGCCACTAAACTAAAGGTGGTCCCATAAAATATACTGTTGCTGGGTGTGGACTGTTAGGCCATCACATAACCTAGGCCTTGACATATGAAGTGGGATGACCAGTTCCTTTCCTCCTCGCTTTCCTACCCAGAACATTATCAATTCTAAAATTGTCTGATGGTACTACCCATGTTGTTTAGAAGGCTGGGTCGACCTCAGAAACCTACTGGTTGAAGAAAGTAATCCTGTCTTGGCAGGCAAGTGCACTAACAACTATGCCACCGCAGTTCCCTAACTAAATTACCTAATAAGTATTTTAGTTAGTATTTAACTATGTAAATATAACATATAAATAAAGTAAGCAATGAATTTAATTAAATAGAACGAATCTCAGCACTCTTCCGAATACTGGGACTAAATTATTCAGTGTAAACTGCATCCCTTACAGGGCCTCATGAGGTTATTTCCAGGGCGATGTGTTGTCAATCGCTTACGTTTGAGAGTATCATCGTCTGCTAGACCGATTGACGTTTGAGACTATCATCGGAACGAGCATAATCACTTATTAGTGAAACAAAGAATCATATAATTGAGCATGGTTGACTGCTAGACCGATCGATGGATACAATAAAAGTTTACGGGAACGGGGGGGGGGGGGGGGGGGGGGGGGGGGGGGCCTCATTGCAGTCGGAGTGTATATCCATATCTTGTAGTACCAACGGCAGTGAGGGCCCTCCGGGCCCATAAACTTTTAGTTTTATTGCATCCATCGATAGGTCTAGCAGTCCACCATACTCAATTATATTTAGCAGAGTTTCAGTGGCGCCACGCCACAGTCATAAACATCAACATGTTTTCCGACAGTATTTTACAACTTTTGTGCCACCATTCCAACATATAATTCGCAAATATTATTATTGGTACATATTTCGATTTTCTCAGTTCTACATTTTACTCGGTAGTTCGTATTTTTTATTACGTCAACTAATAATGATTATAATGGGGCCCTGTAATTTAGTCCCGGCATTCGGAAGGCGAATATCTCACTTACCAAAGCATTGGTAAAATTGATGGTAACAATAACAAACAGAAGAAACCATCTTCTTTTGTAAACCTTGTACGTCGAAGGATCTTTTAAGTACTGATAATGTTCATCAAGTATGTTTTCAGTAACAATAACTTTGTCGCTCGAGTCACTCTGTTCCGGTGTCTCTGTCTGCTCTGAGAAAACCATGACAGCTTGCGGCACCATTTGTTTGGGTTTGGTCATGTGACTTGTCGTGCAGATTACCAATTTTAATGAACACACTAACGAAATAATTATTCACATAAGTCTTTTAATGCTACTTAAAACTGTATATAGTGTTATAATGTAGATTTACATCTCAACTTAAGATCCTTATGTATTTTAATACTTTATGAGGTGCTTATTAATTTATGATATATAAAGATTATTTAAATTTTGTTTCATATTATAAGCATACATAAATAGACACACCCCCAAAATAAATTTACTTCCTAGTTCCTAGCATGTAGTATTCGATTATTTAATTACTAAGTTAGATTCACATAAATCGTAGTAAACAATTAATACATTGTTTGTGGACATTGCAAAATGAAATAAAACTATTTGTACTTTAGTAAATAGTCAGGTCTTAGTCAGATATGACTGAGCTACCGTACGACAGTAGACGATTATATACGATACTACCTGCTTTATGTTAATGTTAGCGCCGGCTGTTGGGCGGCGTTTACCAACCAAACCCGACACCCCATATTGTGCCAACGGCTTCGAGCGGAAGAGCGCAGTTGGGAGAGTACAAGTCTTATTCTGGTGCGAGGAAATGCAACCCTAAGGCAAAATGTCATGGCAGGGCAGACCAGGCCCTAAGCCTTGGTTGGCAGCTGGTCTAGGATCGAAGCTCCGACAGGCAGACTTTGCTGATTCGGCAGCTTCTGCAGCTTGTCTTGTTCCAGATGTATTGGTGTTACCATTCCTCTGGAGTGAACTAGGCAGGCCGAGAGAGGGGTCATGCTGCACTGGCAACACATGGACTCTATATTTTAGCCCAGGCTTTGTGCTATGGAGAGGTATAACTCCATCCCTGGTCTTAACCGGCCTCGGAATCAAAGCGAGAGGTAGCAGTTAGGGGTTATAAGTCCTTGTCAACTGGCGTAGACATGAGGCGCCATAGGTTGCCTCTGGTGGTGGGAGACACCTACAGGTGTCACTGATCAGCTACCGCCCGCCTCAAGCTGGGCAGCCCTCGGCCAGTTGGGTGCTGATCCGCTACAGCCTGCTTGCTTCAAACAGCCAGACACTGCAGCCTTTGACTGATACAAATAAGATAGCTCTCTTAAGAAACAAGGAAAGAACAAAGCGTAACACTCTCAGTGAGCTGAAGCAAGCTAGGAAGGATGTGCAAAAGACTGCCAGACAGTGTGCAAATGACTATTTAATCAAGTTATGTGAGTCCATTCAAACTGCAAGTGATAAGGGAAACATCAGAAGCATGTATGAAGGGATAAAGAAAGCCCGTGGTCCAATGATCAAAAGAAGTACAACACTTTAAACCTTGACTGGAGAAATCATCACTGATAAGAAACAGCAGATGGATAGATGTGTAGAGCACTATATGGAGCTTTACTCGAGTGAAACCAAACTAGCGGATGATGACCTCAACGCCATAGAGGCCCTGCCAACTCTTAGTCACATGAACACACTTCCCACCATAACAGAAGTTAAGTGTGCTATAAATGAACTTGCATCTGGCAAGGCTCCAGGTAAGGATGGGATTCCAATAGATGTTATCAGGAGGGGGCAAGACACACTACTCTACAGATCCACCAGCTAATAGAGCTATGCTAGCGAGAAGAACAAGTCCCACAGGATGTCGAAGACTCAAGCATCATAACATTGTACAAGAGCAAGGGCGATCGGAGCGTCTGTAGCAACTATAGGGGTATCTCACTTCTGTGTATTGTTGGGAAAGTATTTGCCAGAATTGTTCTGCGCAGACTTCAAGTCCTAGGAGATCAAGTCTACCCTGAATCACAGTGTGGCTTTCGACAGTACCGGTCTACCATTGATATGATATTCTCATTGCGACAAATGCAAGAAAAATGCCGTGAACAGAATCAGCCACTGTTTATTGCCTTCATCGACCTCACAAAGGCATTTGATCTGGTCAGTCGTGAGGGTCTGTTCAAGGCACTAAAGAAGATTGGCTGCCCACCAACTCTTCTGTCCATTGTGAAATCGTTCCACACAGGCATGAAGGGCATAATCAAGTTTGATGGTGCAACTTCAAAAGAGTTTGAAATCAAGAGTGGAGTTAAGCAAGGTTGTGTACTAGCTCCCACCCTCTTTGGAATATACTTTTCACTTCTACGGAAATATGCCTTTCGTGAACAGGATGGTGGTATATACATTCACTCACGCTCAGATAGCGACCTCTACAATGCTCAGAGATTGAAGACCATTACCAAAATTAGGAAGGAACTGATCAGAGAGTTGCTTTTTGCAGATGATGCTGCAGTTACGACCCACTCTGAGGAAGAATTACAATGTCTACTATCTGCATTCTCCAATGCTTGTGCTGAATTTGGTTTAACAGATAGCAAAAAGAAGACACAGATTATGTCGCAATGTGCACATGGGGTACCATCAATCTTTATTTACGACGCCGAACTAGAGATAGTAGACCATTTTACATATCTAGGATCATGGGTAAATAGCAAATTATCCCTAGATCAGGAAATCAACATCAGGGTTGGTAAAGCAGCAACAACAATGAACAGGTTAAGAAAAAGAGTCTGGGAGAACAGGAAGCTTACTGCCAAATCAAAAGTTCTTATCTATCAAGCCTGTGTCCTTTAGTACTCTTCTTTAGGGCAGTGAAGCCTTGTCAACTTATTCACACCAAGATAAATGCCAATCCCCAGTGTTTAGATACACGGCCAGAGCACGTGAAAGATCTTTACAACGATGTACACGAGGAACAGTGTGATGTTCCATATATTATTATGATAATTCGGGACCTTCAATTTCAAAGATAGGTATTCAGAATGTTCTTAACCATATGCAGTCCGAAAAAACTCCGTGTCAAGACAAAATCACAATTGAAATTACCATTACCTTAGAAATATACTCAATAGGCTAGGATACAGGGCTTTTAAACAAACTATATGGTACTGGAGACATATCTCCCAACTTATGCAAATCTTTGGTTATTGAAAATCCCGAATAAATCAGAAACCTTAGAATGTGATCAATATCGAACAATTAGCATATATCACACCCCTCAGATATTGATTTACTATGAGAAGAACAATGTACATTTGTAGAAGGTAAGGTTACATAAATGCCGTTCTTTACAATGGTGTTCGATACAAATACATAATGACTTAGTCTTTGTTTTAATGATTACACAAGGGTTTTCAATATAATAAGATACATCGACATTTAACATTAGTAAGATGCTTGAAAATCTCTAAATTGTCGAGAACAACCTTAGACCTGTAAAGAACATATGATGGAAACAAGCTGCCATAAAACGTAAAAGGGTATTAATCAGCCAATCACGAGAGTTGTGACATAAGGATGTGTAATGTCTCCAAACATGTTTTCTTTATATAGTGAAAGTATTAGGAGAAAATTAGCAACAGCTACTGGAATGGCAGTCGGAAGTCATAACATCAATAATATAAGCTATACAGATGATACATAATTTACTGCAGACAACGAACAGGATCTGAAGCAATTAGTGCATGCTGTTTATATACTCAGTGAGGTTTAAACATTAAACTGCAAGAACACATACATAATGATTATCTCTAAGAAGAAAGATATGCCACATTGCAACATCCAAGTAAATTGGAAAATTCTTAAACAGATGAATCGGTACAAATGTCACTATAAGAGGAAATCCTGCTACTTGTGTATATTTACCAGTATTCTCTAACCCAGGGGTGGGCAATCTACGGCCCGTCAAGTGATTTTATGCGGCCCGCGAGGGCATTTATAAATAACACGTTTTATTTCGTTTTTAAGTTTTTTTTGGTTAAATTTTACATAATTTCATGTACCATTATGATGAGTGTCAATAACAAACGTAAGATTGAAGATGAATGCCGTGTTTTTAATGATGAATGGACAACTAAGTACTGTTTTATAAAAGTTGGTAGCAAATCAGTTTGCTTGTTGTGTCGTGAGTCAGTGGCTGTCTTCAAGGAGTACAATTTAAAAAGACATTATTAAACAACACATTCCGATTTCGGATACAATTTAACGACCAAAGAGAAGAAAAGGAATTGCCCTGAGTTGGAGGGAATTAACAGGCTGACAGGCTAGCAGGAAGGGCATCTCTTGGTGGTATTTTGCCTATGGACAGGGGGGGGGGGGTGGTCGTGCACTTGTGGGACCAGGTGGAGAAGGCGGAGGAACAGATTGAGAACCCATATGTGGAAAGAATGAGATTGCTGGGGATGGGCAGGGGTTCTGGTAGAATCTCAAAACTGAGAGGGAAGACCAGGAGAACTTTTAATCAGATAGCTGGTGGGAACGATTAGTAGTATGACTCTTCGCTGGCTGTTGAACGAGGGGATGGAGCACGTATGGGAATGTCCTGAGTGCAGTGATGTCGGTTCTTAACTCAACTCAACTCAACTGGTGAACAATATGGAGAAACAGCAAACTGTTTTCACTAAACGGTCTTCAATTCAAGATTCTGCAACTGAAGCTAGTCTTTTGCTGTCACACAGGATTGTAAAACAGAACAAGCCATTTTCTGATGACGAGTTCATCAAGGAATGTTTGCTAGATGCAGCAAGCATTATGTGTCCAGAACAAAAGAAAACAGATTTGACAACATTACTTTATCAAGGAGAACTGTGGTCAGACGTGTTGACAAGATCAGTGACAATCTGATGCATAAACTTCAAGATGCAAGTAATCAATTTTTTGTGGTACTCTCTTGCATTGGATGAGAGTACTGATGTACATGATACTGCCCAATTATTGATATTTATACATGGAATAAACACTTCTTTCAAACTCACTGAAGAGTTACTGAGTGTTGAGTCACTCAAAGACACAACCACAGGCCATGGTATATTCAATGCTGTTACTTAACTGTATTGACAGAACTGGGTTGGTTTGGAACAAGATGGCAAGTGTTACAACTGATGGAGCTCGTACTTTGACTGGAAAAAATGTAGGTCTTGTAAAGTTGATAAGTGATAAGATTAAAGAAGAATATCCAGACCACACATTATTACCACTTCACTGTGTGATTCATCAAGAAAGTCTGTGTAAAACTGTTTTGAATATCAAGGATTTTAATTGACCCAGTTGTTTGTGTCATCGACCTCATCAGATCAAGAGGACTTAATCACAGACAGTTCAAGTCATTACTTGACGATTTGGAAACTGAACATTCCGATGTCCTGAACCACACCAATGTTCGATGGCTGAGTCTCGGCAAGATGTTGAGGCGAGTGTGGGAACTCAGAGAAGATATAGTGATGTTCATAGAGATGAAGGGCATTGCATGTGACTTTAATACTAACATTGTCAATAAAGAGTGGCAGTTAGACTTTATGTTTGCCTTTGAAATTATGGAAAAGTTAAATGAACTGAATGTCAAACTTCAGGGTACTGGTGTGTTTGCACATGAATTCTATGTATATGTAAAATTATTTCAGGCAAAACTCTCACTGTTCTCCAGACAAGCAAGTGAAAAAATATTTTATCACTTCCCTTTGCTGAAACAAGAAACCATTTCTGGTGAAATGACTGAAAAATACAAAGCCCAATTAGATGCATTGATTGAAGAATTTGAATGGAGATTCCAAGATTTCAAGAAATTAGAGCCATAGTTCAATATTCTCAGTTCACCTTTTAGTGCAGAAGCTGATACAGCCACAGGGGACATACAGTTGGAGCTGCTTGACTTACAATCAGATCATGACCTGAAAGAGAGATTAAAGACAGATGGTTTGCTGAATTTCTAAGGATCTTTATCCCAAGAATCATTTCCCAACTTGAAAAACTTTGCAGCTAAACTTTTATCATTAGTTGGATCAACATACATTTGCGAACAAGCATTCTCTTGCTTGAAGATCAACAAATCTAAGAATAGGTCTTTATTGTCGGACTGCAACTTGCATGCTGTCATGCGAATTTCAACAAGTAAACTTGCTCCAGATTTCAAGAATATTGTCAAAAATTGCATACATCTCATTAGAAATCAACAACTGTAGTGACAATGTAGTCGCTGTGTGTCTAAATTAAAGCCATTGATAGATAATAAAGAATATTTGTTATAATAACAAGTTGTAAAATCGAGTTAACAAATTAGTAAAGGTTTTTGTCCATTTGTCAAATATAATGTATAAACTCTATAAGTAAAATAAAATTGCAATAATTAGTTATTTATACTGCTTAATAACATATAAATAATTAATAATTACTTATTGTGATAGGTTGCTACAAAACAAAATGGATATTATATATATATATATGCGGCCCGCCAAGAGCTTTACATTTGTCAGTGCGGCCCTCGGCACGAAAAGTTTGCCCACCCCTGCTCTAACCGGTTCAAATGCGTATCGTTGAAAACTTCGAGATAATAACGAGGCTAAGAATAATTCGCTGAATGTAGCATGCCGAATGGATAAAAGCTTTTGCTTTTAAGCATCTTGCGCGCTGATGCCGAAGAAGCGGGCTCAACTTGGGGACGTAAATTACAAGAGAGAGAGAGAGGCTCATCCGAACAAACCCCAAGTGCTCAGTCTCAAGCAAAGACAGACAAGACACATAGCGATCTCTTGTGCATTCAGGAAGATTGCTGAACTGATGATAATATTAAATAGATGATCAAAATGTCCACCTCAACTGACATTGACGTTGTGAGAAGAATCCCCGATCAGAAGAAACAGTCATGGGATCGGCCCGGTTTCAAGTGCAATTAAGATCCACGTCATCCAGGCGGATCGCTCCATGTACTACGGATTCACGATCGGCGGGATCCTTTTCTCGAAGTCAATCCTCAATTGATATGGATTCACATAGACAACTGATTGATTGGCAACCCCATCAGGTTGAGTTTATGGCGCGGACCTGAGAGAGACCTGTCGGTCATGTCCAGGAGCCGGCCCTTCACGCGGACCTCCAAGAGGTGTCTAGGCCACTGGATGAAGGCAAGTGCTCGAATAGCCACATATCCGGGAAGGTTAACCCGGTCAACAAATGCCCGCAGAAGTCGGCCTAACGGCGCAAGAACGCAGCTCTGCTGTAAACAGGCACATCGCAATCACATCCGGAAAAAAAACTCCGGATGAACGCAGAAGAAGAAGAAGAAGAAGAAGAAGAAGAAGAAGAAGAAGAAGAAGAAGAAGAAGAAGAATAGCCACATATTATCTAGAAGCGCAAATGTTCTTGAAAGAGTTGCAAACTATATTTCCTTGTTCTTATTATCATTATTAGTATATTACTAGTATCATTGTTAGTATTTGTCTGGCTTTGAGGGCAAACAGACAGACAGACAGACAGACAGACAGACAGACAGACAGACAGACAGACAGACAGACAGACAGACAGACAGACAGACAGACAGACAGACAGACAGACAGACAGACAGACAGACAGACAGACAGACAGACAGACAGACAGACAGACAGACAGACAGACAGACAGACAGACAGACAGACAGACAGACAGACAGACAGACAGACAGACAGACAGACAGACAGACAGACAGACAGACAGACAGACAGACAGACAGACAGACAGACAGACAGACAGACAGACAGACAGACAGACAGCAATAAATTAACAACACCATGGAGAAACTCGTGTATTAGCCGTCAAGGCACTGACAAACGTTGCTGCGGAATCTGCAAAGAGGGTTCTTTGGGAAAAGGCGACAGTCATACCAATCAAACAACAGTTCAAACACCCACAGAGAGTCGACTCATATTGACCGATATCCCTAACATCACATCTCGGGAAAATCATGGAAACAATTATTACTAAAATAATTACACATTATCTCGAAAAATACACAGAAAGAATCACCAACAGCATTCTCCGGACCGCAATAATCAATAAGCCATGAGTCTGGTTAAGTAAAGTCTGGTTGAGTAGATTACTATAGAACAACGGTAGGATAAATTGTCATGGATGGTCAGAGGAAATAAATACACCGGGGATCGGTTATTCGTAAGGGCCAATAGGATTGCGAGGATTAGGCCACGTGATAGGAAAGGTCGAGAAAGTGAAACAAAGACGGCAGTCGGAGAGCTGGAGACGATTAGGTACACATCGTACGACCAGGAGCCGGGAACTTAATCTCGACTGGCGGAATGAAATGTCGAGAGACATCGACGGCAAGTAACTGAGTGTGCGCTAGATATCTCAAGCGTGTACCGATGGCTGAGAACAACGTTGCCGCGACCAGGCGGGTGGAGATATTCACTCTACAGCACGGAGTCGAGTGGTGTGCCGTGTGCAGAGGTTGCCGGCCTGTGAATGTAGGCGCCTGCGGCCATGTTTAACGGGACTGTAAGTAGGGTTTAGCAGAATTGTGTATATCCCATTGTAGTTGATTAGATAGCCTGGATAGCAGGACGTACTACAATAGGTGTGTGAACCAATGTCGTGGGTGTACATGTAACATTGAATATACCAGTGGTTGTGTCGCATAGAAACAATACATGATGCCATTCTATCACTCTGAGGTAATGAGTTATGTTCACGGTGTGTCAGTGTGCATTTCATAGAGAGTGCTAACGTAGCCGCATCTCAATACCCCTAGTTACGTCACAAAGGGCTCGTTGGCAACTTGGGGGTCTACGTCCTTAAAAAGAACTCGGCAAAATTGAGGCAAATGGCAATCGAACCCACATGAGCGATATTCAGCGTCAATAGCTCAGTAAAGGATTGCTAACTTCAGATTATTACAAATGATTCAAAGTATTACACCAAATGATGTGCACCGACACGAACTATGTGAAGTTGTAATGGTTAGCATGGTAGTCAACACGATGTATTATTAGCTACAGATTTTTCAATAAGCCATAAACGGTTAAGGCTATGTACACCAACCAGATAATAGTACAAGCACATTAATTATAGATAACAGAAAACCATGGCTAGGTGTAGAACATTGGACGGTTGAGCTTATGTATAAGAAAGTAACTCGCAGTGAGCGATATTCAACAGCTCAGGAAAGTAATCGTTTGTATTAAACAACATTGAAAAGCATAAGTAATGGTATGTGGCAACTTGATTCATGTGATGGTTTCAAAGTGAGGTATCATCATAAAAGTTAACATTCATGTTGCAAAGTACAATGGAGCAGTCAGCCGCCCATTCTGCAAAAGCTAAGAAGATGAGTAGCAGCAATACAAACAACGGAACCCACGTCGATACTCAACGCTACTGTTTCCGATTAATTCGGCGTTGTGCATAAGCGACAACACCTTAACATTAGGAAATCCGAAACAATATAAATACAGAAACAGTATGGCATCCTGCCACAAGAATAACAGTGTAAAGCAGTCTTCTGGGGGGCTACATGCATTATAGTGCTTTCATAGACTAATGATGTCAAAACTAGTATCTGTTCCAGAAATGTGTTTTAGGACAGCGAGTACTACCCTAGGATATATATACACCGCTGATGAGGAGCTGCACTTGACGAACAAGTTTATCCGTGTCGACCTGTGAGGGAAACGGGGACGGCCACGCTGATTTGTATCAAGCCCGGAAGCAAGCGGAAGTGAACCGAGCATCGGGATCAAGGCACTGCAAAACATCATTGCTGGATATATACAGGGCAAGTTAATTCTAATTAATTTTCTATGTGTACTGTTAAATTACAGAAAGCTACCAGACACCTTTGTATGATATTGGGAAATCAGCCTGATGAATTAGATTATTTTCCCACAGGGATGATGTTAGTTTGTTAACCTTTGTGTTACAGGTTACAGGTTACCAAAACAAGATCAGTGGTAACACTGAATGCGTGTACAGATAGTGATATAGATATTCCAACTAATAGATAGCAGATAATCATGTCTACCTTGGCATACTTCATAGCTCTATGTGAGAAGTGTGGTTTCACAGGGTAAGATCTGATGACATGGGCGGAGAATAAAGTGAGTGAGATTCAGAAGCAAAAGCGAGAAGATAGAGCATCAGATAGAGAATTTGAGCTACAGAAATTAGCAGCACAGGCAGAGCTCGAAGAAAAGAAATTAGCAATACAAAAAGCAACACTAGCTTTCGAAATAGAGATGTTTAATTTTGAGAAAGAGAAACTGACAGTACAATTAACAGTCAAAGACAACGGAAAGAACCTAAAATGCTGGATCTGTAACAGGGGCAGGTCGTGTAAACTGAAACAACCGACTACAGATACAAAGAGGGCATATGCTGTGTCTAGTAGGGAAGAAGAACTTGACCAAAAGACAAACTTAGGATACATAGCGACAGACAGACATAAAAGATAACGAATCGGGAACCCTGCGTGTAGTCAAACAATGCCTGCATGGAAGACGAATGCGAGCAGTATTCATAGCGGGACTTTAAAATCCCACAAAGCACTCGTGAACGGAAAGTTGACCACCTGTGTTAGGAATACAGGGTCGTCAATAGCTGGTGTAGATCATAGCCTGGTAAGGAGTAGCGACTACACGGGAGAGAGGGTGACGTGCAGTACCTTCGGTGGTACAGTTGAGAATTACGCTATAGCATGGGTTCACATATCCTGCCCGTACTATGAAGGGAGAATACGAGTAGCAGTGTTGCTTAGTCCACGTGCAGGACTAATGATAGGTAACATACCTGGAGTGACAGAGTGTACAGAAGATGAAGCCCAAAGATGGAATGGTAAGATGACGCAAGAAAATACAGACTCCAAGCAGCTTATTAAGAAAGACAAGGAAGAAGATAAAGTGGTCACACCGCAGGGTAACCAGACTGACACTAAATGGGTATCAGACAGACGGACTAACGACTGGGCAAAAGAACAAAGAGATGACGAGACGCTACGAAAGTGGTTCCAGCTAGTAAACCAACCACCTAAACAATCTAAGCTGGACAAGTGGTCCTTCGTAATAAAGAATAACATCCTCACGAGAGAATACACAAAAGATCCAACACGTATATCACAAATGGTGCTGCCAATACGAAAGCGCAGCAACATGCTGGAACTGGCACACAACATCCCGGTGGCAATCCATATGGGAGAAAGACTATTATCCGTGTGCTACTGGCCAGGTGTTGAGAATGACAATAGAAACCATGCCCGATCATGTAAACTGTGCAAACGGACAGACGTACTAGCCCCAGACATCAGACAGAGAAATGCAACAAACAAGAGGGAGAAATCACTCTTGATAAACACTGTCACCAGGGTGACGTGAAATCAGAAACTCACCACATAGAACAGGTTACTGATAAAGAGATAGATAAACCACTGACACATGAACAGCCAACAGTCACACCGATAGCATGTGGCGTATTGGAGTGGCAGCGTCGTCAGACATGTGCAGAGTGCATCAGACTTAGGCTTATAACATTCTTAACTTTGATGACTACTATGGTTATGGGAAAGAAAATACTGTCATTGGATGTTGAGAACAGTGAATACAAGAACAACACATATATTTAGAAAACAACAGTATACCCCAAGATATACAAAAAACTCAAGACTCACCGCTTACACTATACCACCAGGCAAATCACATCAGAAACTGGTAACAGCATATACTTACTGGGTTCAGCAGGCAGGGTCAACATTATTAACATCAAACAGAAATTGCAAATTTACAAATAATAAAACATCATTATTACCACTCACAAGATAACATCACACTTCCAATGTGAAACAATCTTATCTTGTAATATGTATATTGTAGATACTGTATAGAGCAGTGTTTCCCAACGTGGGGCCCACGCCCCACAGGGGGGCAATTCGATTGTTAAGGGGGACAATTTGAAAATGGAAGAAATCGGCTCGATATAACAAAACGGAGAGACTTGAGACTGGAGTTAACTAAATTGGAACCTGACATAAAATCTCTTTGCAGCAAGCATCAAGCTCAAGGATCTCACTAAATTTAAATAATTGCTAATAATTAAAATAATATAGAAAAATCTTTCATTAAAATTATTTTGTACTTGAATTTCAGTTCTCCATTATATGTTTTGAAAATTTACTTGCTGTGTTTGCTCAATAATTTCCTAGTGATTTCTTCCTAAAACCTATCGGTCCTTTGGCTAGGATCGGGTACATTTGCTGCTCTCCCACCCCCCCCCCCACCCCCGCCAGTAGTGCGCCTGGTCTGGTCGGTGGCCGGGATGATCAAATAAAAATCCATCACATATCTTCACCTTAGATGTGGGCCTGGTGGACCACTGTGGGCAATAGCTCACAGTGAGACTAAGGGTCCACACAAACAAAGGGGAGGCGGGGGAACCAAAAAAAAAACAACAACAACAAATTCACCCAACACAACCGCGGGACACAGTGACGCGGGACCGGGGGGGAGGGGGGGGGGATGGGGGGGGGGGGCTCTGGTCCTTCTGGGAACCGTGAGCCCTTCTAAATAAAAAAATTCACGTTTCTTTAGTGAACATTTCAATTTTTGAATCCTGGTCCTTCTGGCAACCGTGAGCCCTTCTAAATAAAAAAATTCAAGTTTCTTTAGTGAACATTTCAATTTTTGAATATTAAAAATGATGCATATGTTGGGGGAGGGGGCAGGGGCTTAAAATTTTAGAAAGGCTTAAGTGGGGCATAGCACAAAAAAGGTTGGGAAACACTGGTATAGAGTGTATAAAGGCTATGTGTATGTAATTGGTATAGATATAATTGTTGTAGTAGAATGAATGCATTGATAAGTATAATGTTGATGTAAGTGACATGATGATATGGTAAAGTCATCAGAGGAAAAAACATTAAAGATGTGAAATAGTGTGGTTAAAATATATACATGAAGTCTGTGAATGCTAGCAATAACATGGCATAAGAAACGTTACACCGACTATATGACAAAAGGATCTGGTCAGAAGAAGGACAGAATCCCGATAGTACAATATGGCATACGGTGACACTATCGTCTAGAAATCCATGTCATAGTATCATCTAGGAAACCATGCGTTCATACAAGGTGACTGGTCAAGTGGTTAGCACATTGTTGTACTGACCATGATAACATGTCAATGTAGGAAATGTGATATATGATTGCTGGAACTATGAGATACAATTAGAAATGTGTAGAAATGCATATGTATGTAGGGATATATATACACCCAAGGCTGTTATCAATTTCAGATAGATGAGGGGTATAAATGACTGAGCATGAGAGAATTGTCTCGAAAGTACTTCAAAGAGGTTATCTCGCTAGCTGACTGAAGGGGCTGAGACAGGCAGACACAGGTGAAGATTGAGAATCTGATTGGTAGAAGATACAGTCAGCGAAGACAGATACCAGCCAGAACCAACCAATGGAGTAATAGTTAATAACATTCACAGTCATTCAATAAACAAAACTCATAATACATATAGAGATAAATAATATCATTTTAATGGTTTATACATAAACATCAGTACATTCGTATGATCATAATCATCATGCCATGTATATTCATAATCGGTATGCATGTAATTGTAACAATAATTGTAACATTATTGATTGTACTAGTACCTGATTGTAACACAGGATGTGTAAGATGAGATGGTGGTAGAAACAGCATCTGCGAAAGCAGGAAGGTTGACAGTGGGTCTAAAACCACGATACATCACAGATGACACCCATAACATAAAAGGGAAAAGAAGAAGAAGCAGTTAACTGAGACACTACTACCAGTGATACATATTGATGTCACAAAGATGATAATGATGTACGAAGAAAAGTTAGAATAGTGCTTGAAATATTAGATGTGAGTCCAATTTTATTTACTATTCAGGTTTTATGACAATATTGTAGATTGGAAAGACAGACATGTACAATTGGTAGGAGAAACTTATGTGATTGTGGTAACAGGTACATAACATAAGAATATGAGGAATGACAGTGAAGTGAGAGAAAGGGGACGAGAAGACTGAGAGTAGGAATTTGTGCGAATGAGAATCAATTTGAACACAACCTGGATACTTGCACAACGGTATACAGGAAGCGTACAGGCATAGATGGAACATTTGAGGTTCTAGTATGCGTGTCGTGAGACAGGGAACATAATTTTAAAAATTCAACATTATTTAAAAAAAAAAGAGAGAGAGAGAGAGAGAGAGAGAGAGAGAGAGAGAGAGAGAGAGAGAGAGAGAGAGAGAGAGAGAGAGAGAGAGAGAGAGAGAGAGAAACGATGAAAGGATGAAGAGAGAAGATGAAAGAGAGAGAACATATCACAAGTGAAGATGAAAGAAAGGAAGGAGAATGAAACGGACTAGTGAGAATGAAAGAAAGAGAGAACAGTGCACAAATGAAAATGAAAGAAAGAATACAAGGATAGTGGAGTAGCATTATTAGTAGTACCATTGATAATAGGACCAAGTGGTAGTACTTTGTACATATAATATTTTAACATGAAGTACTTTGGCATGGTGGTAGATGTACATAAGGGACATGGTATTAGGAACACGACAAGGGAAAGTTAGTAGTAAGGATACCAGGACCAAATAGAGAAAGGAAAGTGAAGGGACTATCTAGCCATAGAGCACAAGCGAACACCATAGCAAAAAGTAACTAATGGCAGCCGACCACGCACACACTGTGACAAGACAAATGCAGAAATCATGTGTACTCGCGCCAAGAAGGTCCACAGTCGTAAGATTGACTACTCAGAGGCAAGATTAGAGCTTAAACAAAATAGGTGTGAAATTTATATGTCTGCAATACACACGTTCCTGCACCCAGGGCTTAAGGGCTGGGGAGGGTGTCAGTTGCTTATACCGAGGTATAAATGAGGAACCTAATGGGAATGTCCGGGGTGGGACATTGGGACTCATAGTAGGTTGGTCCTCAACTTGCCGAACACAAAGGGAGTTGAGGCCACACGAGGTCTATCTGTTTGGGAATAGACGGATATTCGTGTCCGACATTATAATTTGTGTGAAGGTATAGTAGGATATCAACGTAACACAGAGGGAAGTTAAAGGGAACTGAGAAGCAAGCTCTAAGGCATGAGGCAGTAGACAGATATGTGCGACCAGGGGACAGGCATGTGCGACCAAGCTGATTCATGTCAAGTGTAGAGATAAGGAAGAACCCAAAAATGTAGGACATTTTTGAAATTGCGGGGGCATATGCCATGAGTCTGGTTAAGTAAAGTCTGGTTGAGTAGATTACTATAGAACAACGGTAGGATAAATTGTCATGGATGGTCAGAGGAAATAAATACACCGGGGATCGGTTATTCGTAAGGGCCAATAGGATTGCGAGGATTAGGCCACGTGATAGGGAAAGTCGAGAAAGTGAAACAAAGACGGCAGTCGGAGAGCTAAAGACGATTAGGTACACATCGTACGACCAGGAGCCGGGAACTTAATCTCGACTGGCGGAATGAAATGTCGAGAGACATCGACGGCAAGTAACTGTGTGTGCGCTAGATATCTCAAGCGTGTACCGATAGCTGAGAACAACGTTGCTGCGACCAGGCGGATGGAGATATTCACTCTACAGCACGGAGTCGAGTGGTGTGCCGTGTGCAGAGGTTGCCGGCCTGTGAATGTTGGCGCCTGCGGCCATGTTTAACGGGACTGTAAGTAGGGAGTAGCAGAATTGTGTATATCCCATTGTAGTTGATTAGATAGTGTCATCAACCGATGTTTCAGGCATCACAGGATTACTTCTCTCGCACCACACAAGGAACTTGCAAGTCGTGTGAGAGGAAATGGATGATACATTTTATTGCCGTTGGCTCTTTACATTTACAAAACAGTCGCTATCAAATCACACACAAAGCCACAGAATTGCCTATCACTAGTTTCCTAACCCTAATGCTAATATCTATCTATTTGGCTACAGAAAAACCCCTATCGACACTAAACGGTGCACTCGCTACGAAGTCAGTCCCCAGTCTGACTTTCCTACACGCGTGGCTACACAGCACGCGGAAGGACCTTGTACGTCCTTCGGCTTTTTGCGTGCGGTCACACTCAGCACGCGTATAGCAGCCGTTTCCTATTGAGTGGCAATCCACTTCTTCGTGGCTATCACGTAGGCGTGATTCTGTCGTGACCAGAGTGCTAACTATCTGGTCGACGCCTCCGTGTCTCATGAGAGAACTAGTTAATAGTCCCCCTTCCTATCACCTACCCTGCCCTCATATCGGGGCACTGTGTTACCTCTAATCTACTTGAGGTTGACCACTCTTCCCGGTGGTCTTCTATCTTGAGGCAGACCTCAGATCCCTATCCTTCAGTCTTTGACACACACCCTCCCCTCCTGTGTTGCGTCATCAACTTTGACTCATTGGTTGTGACGCAAGAGGTTTCTAAAAATTAGTGTATCTAATTTTTGTCAAAGACTGTTTGATAACCTGGTTTTGGGTAACTGAATAGACTTCTACTGACTATTGTCACAATGTAGTATCACTTTACTTGGCTACTGGCAATCGCCACAAACTTGTCTGGTTGGCGTGAGCCCTATTCTCAATCGCAATATTATATTAATTAGAGGTATGTCTGAACCGGACCGTTGTCTTATAAGACCTGCCCTCAAATAGTAAATTAACTCACTACCCATACAAAGTTGACTTTCTTAGGGTCAACACATGAATTGCTTCATGTCCCCCATATAATATTAAACAACCATTACACAAGCTGTGTGCGACAGGCTTTACCTATCTCGCTTCCGTGTGTAAAGTTATCTTTCACTGTTAAGTTAGAGTTTCTTTGTCTATTGTGTCCCCTGACCTAAGAGTTATCTCCCTTTGATTTACCAAAAATGTATGTAATTTACATGTTTCTTTTCCTGGATGTTTGCGTGTTTGAATCTAACTAATAGTATAATCTAATTTCTAACCTATGTGTACTATCTATCATGTGTATGTAAGTTAGTTTTCAAGTGCCATAATTCGGTTAAATGTGGCCACAAACAAGTGTATCACACTAATTCGTGACTACGTTTCCGTCTTATGAGACTTAAAATAAGATCTACACTAAACTACACACAATACATTCAACACAGCACATTTTCAACATTGAAAGCAAACACTTGACGCAGACAAAAAGTCGCGTTGAGCGGCAGAAAAAATCCGCTGACTGATCTTGCCTCTCTCTTGTATATTTTACATCTGCTCTCACTTTCACACTTCTATCACAGATCTTTTACCCTCACTTTTGTCACACATCTTTTACGCTCACCATTATTTAAAAACCTTGGAGTGACACTGTACAAGTTTGGCTCAGTTTGACAAAGTTGAGCTTCATGACTGTGCGTAAATTGCTGCACGAGTCATGTATTTACAACATATTTACATGTAAGAGAAAGGGTTTGATGGTTTGTCCCCTGGTATTATTAATAACTACATTCTACTGAAATAATACTCTAAATAATGACATATTACTAATAGCTCTATAAATATGGATTTAATGTGTTACCTACTGTCATCTAATTTAAGGGAAGTAATCTAACTATTTAAAATGAAATTGATGTGAGATGAGTTATGTACCTTTCTGAAATGGGTAATGTGAAATGTAATAACTTATGTACCTTTCTAACATGGGTAATGTGAAAAATTATAAATAATGTTTTTAAATGAAAAAAAAATATATGATTGATATTTTTACTCTAAATGGTGTAAATGATGTATGTTTATGTGTATAATCCTTTTATCTTATACGGTGTAAACTAATCATAATACTAAATGAATAAGTTTGTTAAATGGACTGGTTCATTAAGATGGAATGAACTCAAATGGAGTGAAACTAAATGAATTGTAACAAACTAAATGGTACTATTACTATCTAAGCTTTAATCCTAGTTTATAATTAGATGTTATTAAGTCTAAATTACTATCCTAATCTACTTTTAAGCTAAGTAATTGGGTAAATTAATGATCTATCTAAACTAATAAAAAAAAATGAAAACTATTATATTTCCTAAATCCAAATGTATCTTAGAGTGACCTAATCTAACTCTAATTTATCACTATATTAAAATGTTATAATACATATCACAATAAGTTTATATATACATGGTATTCAATTACCTCAGGTTAGTTGTGGCCTTAATGTTTAGAAATTGCTTTCATAGGCGTGATATATATACACAATTGGCCTGGGTATATTAAATACATTGCACAGTCATACTTGTGTCCTATGGGTATTGCACCTGTAGAGTTCGCTGGTGTCGTAGACAAGTATTTTCGTGTCTGTTATTTATGTACTGTTATGACACTGTTCTTCTATGCTTACACAGATGGTTCACCGGCACATATATGGAGCTTAGTATGTAACGAGCTGTCTTAGTTCACACGGTGATATACTTGTTTTCGAAGCACAGTTCTTATCTTGATGTCTACGGACATATGGTAGTTCACTGTTCTTAGTACATGGTTCAGAACATACTGTCTATGTATTCGTAATCTATATCACATAGAATATTCTAATGTACTAATCTAACCTTTATTACTCTACATTCTCATGTGGAATCTCCGGTATTTCTACCTCAGATGGTCGACTCAGGGTATCAGCCAGAATGTTGTCCTTACCCTTAATATGCTCTATACTAAAAGTATAATTTTGGAGTATTAACGACCACCTGTAGATACGGTCATTCCGATGGACACCACTTTGTATGACCGTGATTGGGGAGTTGTCAGTCTGGACAACGAAGTGAACACCCGCTAGAAATCGATGCAGCTTCCTCACCGCATAAATGACGCTAAGGGCTTCCAACTCTGATATGGAATATCTGGACTCAGCAGGTGTGATCTTGCGGCTCACGTAGCAAATCGGATGGAAGATGTCATCATAAAATTGGCCTAGTACTGCAGCGATGGAGATCCTGCTGGCATCTGTCCTAAGATAATAAACGAGCCCAGGATTAGGCAGGCGGAGGATTGGTACATTACTAAACAGGATTTTCAATTTTGACAATGCAGAAATTAATAATGCATCTTTGACATCTAATTTTACAGATGCTTTTAAAACATTTGAAAATACACTTGTAATTTCAGCTAAGTTTGGTATGAACTTGCTATAGTAATTTACTAACCCCAAAAGGCTTCTGACCTGCTTCTTTGTTGTAGGCATGGTCAGGTTCATAATTTTGGTAATAATTCTATTGTCAGTTTTAAGTTGACCTTGTGAAATGACATGACCCAAAAAATCAATTTCTTGTAGGCCCAATTCGACTTTGCTCGGTTTGACAGTGAGACCGAAGAGTCGCAACCTATCGAAGACATGTCTTAGTTTCAGTAAGTGTGTTGTCCAGTCATCTGTATGGACACATATATCATCTATATACGTCACTGTATTCGTCACTCCATGAAGTAGATCCCTTGTTAAGCGTACGAAAGTGGCAGGAGCGTTTCGAAGTCCGAAAGGAAGAAAACGCCACTCGTAAAGTCCTAAAGGTGTTGAAAAAGCAGTAAGATGAATGGATTGAGTCTGCATAGGGACCTGCCAATATCCCTTAGTCAGATCTAATTTAGAAAAGATTTTGGAGGTGGACATGTCAAGAATAAGATCTTCGCAGGAAGGAATTGGTTCTGCGTCGATCTTAGTGACGTTGTTGAGTTTTCTATAGTCCACACACAAACGAATTGTGGAGTCTTTTTTCTTAACAAGGACTATTGGAAAGGAGTACTCAGATGTAGATTTCTGAATGATCCCACTAGCTTCTAAATTAAGAATTTCCTTATTCAGATTTTCTCTATAGCTGAGTGGGATAGAGTACGGCCTGCATTTGATAGGCTTAGAGTCCGAAAGAAGAATGGAGTGCTCGATTCTGTCCGTCCTACCTGGAATGTCAGAAAATATGTCTTTATACTCCGTCACTAATTCTATTAATTGTCGTCGTTGACCGTCTGTTAGTCCCTGTTCTATCCGTATGCTATCCAATGTTGCAGTCTTGTCTACAATGGGCACAGGTAGTTCCATTCCGTCGTCGTCTACCTGATTCAGTACGGTAGTGGTGCTAAGTGCGTATTCTGTATTCTCATTAAGTGTATGCATCTCGTCGGATTTGCCAGTCTCAGCTAACTAGTGTAGTTGCGTTGTGTACGTCTGTCGTCTCATCAATAGGTGTGGTTGCACTGTGTTCGTCTGTCTCTACTTCTGTCTCTTGTCGTGAAAAGTAAGGTTTCAACATGTTGACATGGAATATCTTTAAGTGTCCGTTTATTGATATTTCATAGTCAACATCTGAAATTTTTCGTACCACCTTGAATGGCCCTTGCCATGAGGTCAATAATAAATTTCGTTTGTCTGGAAGTAACAAAAGTATGTCTTGATCTGGTTCAAGATCAATTGTTCTCGCACCTTTGTTTGCATATTGGCGGTAGATTTGACCCTTCCTCTCCAAAGCTGCCTTAGCTATGATACACGATTTCATGATTTTATCTCGTGTTTCTGTCACCATTTCATAAGGTGTTTTTGGGGTTGGAATTTCAATGGAATTAGTTATTACCTGATGGTAAATGGTTAGGGGTCCACGTGGGTTAGCCCCGTATACTAATTCAAACGGTGAGAAACCCGTGCTTGAATGGGGAATCTCCCGATAGGCGAACAGCACTGTTGGTAACAGTGTATCCCAATCAGCTGGGTTTTCTGCTGTTACCTTAGCCAGCATATGCTTAAGATCTCCGTTAATTTTCTCTACTATACCATTGCTGGCTGGATGGTACGCTGTTGTAAAATGTTGTTTAATCCCTAACATTTTTGTAAGGGCTTGCGTTGCAGCCGATATGAATTGAGTTCCACGATCGGATAAGATGGTACGTGGAAATCCGAACCGTGAGAACAGGTGTAGAAATACATTGGCAACATCTTTGGAGGTGATGTATTTCAAAGCTACTGCCTCAACCCACCTTGAACACTAGGTCGACCATTGTTAATATGAAGCGATTTCCTTTGCTGGACACCTGATTCAGGGGTCCAACAATATCTACCGCCACACTCTCAAATGGCCTAGAAGCCAGTGTAGAAGGTTGTACTTCAGCTGTAGGATGTTTACCCTTACGTACTAGTTGTTGACAGACATTACAAGAACGACAAAATAATTTTATATCATTACAAAAACCTGGCCAATAGAAATGAGCCTGAATTCTGGCCCTGGTTTTGTCGTATGCAAGGTGACCAGCAAACGGTGACTCATGTGCAATCTTTAGCACAGTAAGGCGGTGTTGTACAGGTAACACCGTTTGCTGAATCTCATGGTTACCAGTTGTATAATACCTAGTAAGAATACCATTATTCAGTCTAAAAAACCATGATGCATTCTTGGTCACTTTGGCTTTTTCTTTCAATAATTTTAAATATGGAGACACACTAGGATCAGCTTTCTGCTGGTCTATGAATTTTTGTCTGGTATCATCTGTGCTAGTTGGTGATAGCAACAGTAGTCTCTCATCTTGTAGTGTGTCTTGATGTTTCCTAGTGTCTGCTCTGGTTGTTGCATTAGCTGCATTTAATTTTTCCCATGCAGCTATTTCATTGCTAGTGCATTGTTTCAATTGGGGTAAGCAGCCCAAAATTAAATCAGTACAAGGATTGTCAAGTATTGCACAAGTAAAGGTACCAGAAAGGAAAGGAGTGTTAATACGGGCTTTGGCCAAAGGGTAAATTTCAATGTTACCCGAAAAGGTTCGGCATTTGACTGAGTCACCTGTATAATCATTTGGATTCACCAGTTCCTTTCTAAGACCAATAAGGGTGCTGCCGCTGTCCAGCAAACATTGGCATGGTCTGTCGTTGACCATTGCATTGTGGAACACCAAATTGCCTCTGGAGGCTAATGCTGCATTTACACTCTCAGTTGAGAATGGTACTGTATGTCCACATTCTAATTTTCCGTCAGCATGAAATTGGTGACATCGTTCACAACTGTCAAAGCTCAATATATCGTTTACACAACACACATCTTCAGACTGGTTAGCAGGTAATTCATTTTCAACTTCACACTCAGAGTCACTACCACTATCAGAAGATGTATCAATCAAAATAGCATTGTTGGCTTTCATACGTTGGCGGCCCAGGCACTTATTTGAATAATGGCCGTAGCTGGAACAAAAGAAGCATTTGATTGCACGCCTGTATGCAGTTCTCTTGTTTTGTTGCTTCTTAATGACATTTTCAAGATGTGCCGGATAGTTAGGCGATTTGTCACACATAGAATAAGTGTCATGCAAAAGTTGACAGTAGATACATTTTGACACTTTCTTATCTTTCTTGTCGACTTTATGAAATGGTTTTCTATTACTCTGATAGTTTTTAGGTTGGTCCTTTACAAAAGAAACTATTTCAGAGTTGCTATCTGAAGTCTTAAAAATATCTCTATTTGAAGAAAAATATGCAGAGCCTTTCTTTTCAAATTGTTCTATGGTGTCAATGTCTGACTGCTGCAGGAATTTAGCAAAAGGAGATGGTATAGTGGATATGACTTTATCCATGGCTATTAGATTTTTAAGTCTATCAAAGTCTTTTCCTATGTTAGCTGCGTTAAGCCACCTATTTAGTACACTTTGGACATTTGAGACGTAATCAATGAAAGTCTCACTAGGTTTTGGTTTTAAATTTGAGAACTGAACCTGATACCCAGGGGCATCAAGTAAAAAGTGTTGCATTATCCTATCATGGATGTACTGATAGTTAGATCTAAGATCAGTTGGTATAGATTCTATTACTTTAAGGGGCTCACCACTCAGGTTCTTCATATAAATCATAGCCCACATCTCTATTGGAACTTGGTGGTATTTAAACTGATACTCGACATTTTCTGTCCAGGCTGATATGGAATCTTCTTTACAGAATGGTTTGATAATATTTTTGTATTTATTGAACTTATTTTCTTCTTGTTGACTTTTTAGTTTAGTAGCAGAGATCTCTACGTGTGAGTCTACATCCATACCTTTCATCTTTAACTGTGTCTCTGATTCAACTTGTATTTGTTTTTCTTTCACTCTTGCCATTTCATCGATCTCTTTTTGCTTTAGTTCTTTCTCCTGATCTAGTTGCTTTTGTTTTAATTCTTTTTCCTGATCTAGTTGCTTTAGCTTAATCTCCTTATCATGTTCTAACTGCTTCTGCTTTGTTATCTCAGCTAGTTCTGTAATCTCCTTTTGGTGTTGTCTTTCTCGTGCACGTTCATCTCTCTCCGCATCATCTTTTCGTGCACGTTCAGCTGTCTCAGCATCTTTTGCTTCTTTAAATTTCTTATCAGCATATTGTTCTAAGTCCTTCCCTGTGTATTGTAACTCTTTACCTGCTTTTATGAAGTCATCTAACGTTAGCCATGTTGTTGGGAGATTAGATAGACTTGACAGGCACTCGAATATGTATTCACTTATTTATCTTAGATAAGGCTTATTTATCTTAGATATGTTATGTTCTTTAATCTCTGAGCACTACAAATTGTACTGCTAGTTTATAACCTGGAAAAATTTTATCCTGAAAAAACAGAGCACAAAAATATGCTAATGCATCACACGCTGAAAAAGAGATGCATTATTAATCACATTGCATGCCAAATACGTAGGATATACTCATCTTCACGTTGTAGAAAATCAGGTACAATCGTTTGGTCACTCAGGTGCAATCGTTTGGCACTGCGGCATACACACGAGTTACTTTTTACTCAGCTGTTGTTCACCCTGGTTCACAAGAGCAGCAACAATTAACAAATTGCAAACGACATATAGTTTTCGACAGTTTGGTACAATCACAATGACATGCCCCCAGACAAACAGAATGTATTTAAATTAATATTAATTGTCAATGTCCTGTCTTCGTTCTAACGTTTTATGCCTTTCGTTCCTAATCTAGTTTAATCTATGGAAGTGTTGTGCAGACCAAGTCTAATTTGCATAGCCAAAAGTAGTGCCATCGCGACGGTAAACAAATAGAAAAAGTACGAAAAAAAAATTCAATAACTGCTTTGAAATAAATATAAATGTAATAATAATGTGTAAATAAATAAATATATTCAATTACTAACTTAAATAAACAAATAATAGTTAATATAAAGCACAGATTCAGGCGGGCAGCAGCTTGGCGATTTGTAAACAATCAGATGCTGAATGCAAATGGCGTAAAACAACTGCTTGTCAATCGCAATACGTCAGAGGCGCAGCGCTATTTTTAGCTTGCAAAAATCGATAATGTCGCCGGCTTGTGTATCGCTCCGCCATGAATCATTTTGGATAATTATTCATAAACAAATAAGTAAATACATAATTGAATGAAAGAAAATCATAATATCAATACTTACAACTTTGAAGAACACATGAATATAAGTACACAATATTTCAATAAACACAAATAAACATTATTTTGTCACGATAGGCACAGCTCAGCTCGCAACTTGTTCTAGTCTGCACACGTCATCAGTCACTGACACAAATTAAACCTTGTAATTCACTACTAGTAACCTTAGTCTAGAGCCGTGGGTGAGTGTATTAGCTTGAACTTTCGTCCAAGCCACACTTCTGACACCACGTTAATCATTGCCTGTCATCAACCGATGTTTCAGGCATCACAGGATTACTTCTCTCGCACCACACAAGGAACTTGCAAGTCGTGTGAGAGGAAGTGGATGATACATTTTATTGCCGTTGGCTCTTTACATTTACAAAACAGTCGCTATCAAATCACACACAAAGCCACAGAATTGCCTATCACTAGTTTCCTAACCCTAATGCTAATATCTATCTTTTTGGCTACAGAAAAACCCCTATCGACACTAAACGGTGCACTCGCTACGAAGTCAGTCCCCAGTCTGACTTTCCTACACGCGTGGCTACACAGCACGCGGAAGGACCTGGTACGTCCTTCGGCTTTTTGCGTGCGGTCACACTCAGCACGCGTATAGCAGCCGTTTCCTATTGAGTGGCAATCCCTATTCTCCGTGGCTATCACGTAGGCGTGATTCTGTCGTGACCAGAGTGCTAACTATCTGGTCGACGCCTCCGTGTTTCGTGAGAGAACTAGTTAATAGTCCCCCTTCCTATCACCTACCCTGCCCTCATATCGGGGCACTGTGTTACCTCTAATCTACTTGAGGTTGACCACTCTTCCCGGTGGTCTTCTATCTTGAGGCAGACCTCAGATCCCTATCCTTCAGTCTTTGACAGATAGCCTGGATAGCAGGACGTACTACAATAGGTGTGTGAACCAATGTCGTGGGTGTACATGTAACATTGAATATACCAGTGGTTGTGTCGCATAGAAACAATACATGATGCCATTCTATCACTCTGAGGTAATGAGTTATGTTCACGGTGTGTCAGTGTGCATTTCATAGAGAGTGTCAACGTAGCCGCATCTCAATACCCCTAGTTACGTCAGAAAGGGCTCGTTGGCAAACATATACCCAGCAAAAAGATGCCAGCGATTTCTCGCACCAGACGATGGAAGGACAGCTTGCGGATGAGCAGCTCAGTGCTCTTCTGGTAACGACGATAACGACGGCTCGCAGAGCCACGGTGCCGGGCCTGTAACGATGGGGTTTCTTCACACCCCCGGTGGCTGGGACCGATTTCCTGGCTGCCTTAGTGGCCAGTTGCGTGCGGGGAGCCTTGCCTGCGGTAGATATACGAGCGGTCTGCTTGGTTTGAGCCATGCTAAAGCTGAAACGATACAAACGAAGAAGAATGAAGAATGACTTGCGCGATGAACTGGATTAAAGTGAGGAACAGTTGCGCAATTCGTCGACGTCACTTTCTCGCCTGAGTCCATCTGCGATGTCACTGGGTATATGGTGCTAGATCATGTTGTACAGACATCCAGTGGGTGCCAGACCATGTTCTACGGACATCCAGTGGCTGGTGTGATGTCACTGGGTATATGGTGCCAGACCATGTTGTACAGACATCCAGTGGGTGCCAGACCATGTTCTACAGACATCCAGTGGCTGGTGTGATGTCACTAGGTATATGGTGCCAGACCATGTTGTACTGACATCCAGTGGGTGGTGTGATGTCACTAGGTATATGGTGCCAGACCATGTTCTACAGACATCCAGTGGCTGGTGTGATGTCACTGGGTATATGGTGCCAGACCATGTTGTACAGACATCCAGTGGGTGCCAGACCATGTTCTACAGACATCCAGTGGCTGGTGTGATGTCACTGGGTATATGGTGCCAGACCATGTTGTACAGACATCAAGTGGGTGGTGTGATGGCACTGGGTATATGGTGCCAGACCATGTTGTACAGACATCCAGTGGGTGGTGTGATGTCACTGGGTATATGGTGCTAGACCATGTTGTACAGACATCCAGTGGGTGGTGTGATGTCACTGGGTATATGGTGCTAGACCATGTTGTACAGACATCCAGTGGGTGGTGTGATGTCACTGGGTATATGGTGCTAGACCATGTTGTACAGACATCCAGTGGGTGGTGTGATGTCACTGGGTATATGGTGCTAGACCATGTTGTACAGACATCCAGTGCCTAATGTGATGTCACTGGGTATATGGTGCTAGACCATGCCCAAACTGCTTTTTTTTTTTAGTGAGCACGTTGCGCAAATGATCATATTTATGGTCCAATTGCTTTATCTATAGTGAGCACGTGACGCAAATGATCATATTCATACCCCAACTGCTTTTTCTTTAGTGAGCACGTTGCGCAAATGATCATATTTATGGTCCAATTGCTTTATCTATAGTGAGCACGTGACGCAAATGATCATATTCATACCCCAACTGCTTTTTCTTTAGTGAGCACGTGACGCAAATGATCATATTCATGCCCCAACTGCTTTTTCTTTAGTGAGCACGTTGCGCAAATGATCATATTTATGGTTCAACTACATCGTGTTACAACAGTTGACATAATTACATTCCATAATTACATAGTGTAACAATTAAGTGATGGGTGGTATAATTGTATTATAACGTAATAACTAAATAATGATATAATTACATTATATGATATATAACTGACTGATATAGGAGACTTATGCAATTTACACAAATGATGCTAATAGTGCTACAGTATGTCATGTGATACAGCATGTAAGGTCATTGCCTGTAAGTGGAGCAGTCAAGTTCTACCACACAAGTATAGTCACGGACCACAGGTAACTGAGTTTCTGTTGTCTACCAGACAAGTAGTCACGGACTACAGGTAACTGAGTTTCTGTTGTCTACCAAACAAGTACAGTCACGGACTATAGGTAACTGAGTTTCTGTTGTCTACCACACAAGTATAGTCACGGACTACAGGTAACTGAGTTTCTGTTGTCTACCAGACAAGTATAGTCACGGACTACAGGTAACTGAGTTTCTGTTCTCTACCAGACAAGTATAGTCACGGACCACAGGTAACTGAGTTTCTGTTGTCTACAAGACAAGTAGTCACGGACTATAGGTAACTGAGTTTCTGTTGTCTACCACACAAGTATAGTCACGGACTACAGGTAACTGAGTTTCTGTTGTCTACCAGACAAGTATAGTCACGGACTACAGGTAACTGAGTTTCTGTTCTCTACCAGACAAGTATAGTCACGGACCACAGGTAACTGAGTTTCTGTTGTCTACCAGACAAGTATAGTCACGGACCACAGGTAACTGAGTTTCTGTTGTCTACCAGACAAGTATAGTCACGGACCGCAGGTAACTGAGCTTCTGTTGTCTGCCACACAAGTATAGTCACAGACCGCAGGTAACTGAACTTCTGTTGTCTACCACACAAGTATAGTCACAGTCCGCAGGTAACTGAGCTTCTGTTGTCTGCCACACAAGTATAGTCACGGACCACAGGTAACTGAGTTTCTGTTGTCTACAAGACAATTATAGTCACAGACAGCAGGTAACTGAGCTTCTGTTGTCTGCCACACAAGTATAGTCACAGACCGCAGGTAACTGAACTTCTGTTGTCTACCACACAAGTATAGTCACGGACCGCAGGTAACTGAGTTTCTGTTGTCTACCAGACAAGTATAGTCACGGACCACAGGTAACTGAGTTTCTGTTGTCTACCAGACAAGTATAGTCACGGACAGCAGGTAACTGAGCTTCTGTTGTCTGCCACACAAGTATAGTCACAGACCGCAGGTAACTGAGCGTCTGTTGTCTGCCATACAAGTATAGTCACGGACCGCAGGTAACTGAGCTTCTGTTGTCTGCCACACAAGTATAGTCACAGACCGCAGGTAAATGAGTTTCTGTTGTCTACCAGACAAGTATAGTCACGGGCCGCAGGTAACTGAGTTTCTGTTGTCTACCAGATAAGTATATTCACGGACTACAGGTAACTGAGCTTCTGTTGTCTGCGACACAAGTATAGTCACGGACCGCAGGTAACTGAGATTCTGTTGTCTGCCACACAAGTATAGTCACGGACCACAGGTAACTGAGTTTCTGTTTTCTACCACACAAGTATAGTCACGGACCACAGTTAACTGATTTTCTGTTTTCTACCAGATAAGTATAGTCACGGACCACATATAACTGAGTTTCTGTTGTCAACCAGACAAGTATAGTCACGGACTACAGGTAACTGAGTTTCTGTTGTCTACCAGATAAGTATAGTCACGGACTACAGGTAACTGAGTTTCTGTTGTCTACCAGATAAGTATAGTCACGGACCACAGGTAACTGAGTTTCTGTTGTCTATCATACAAGTATAGTCATGGACCTCAGGTAACTGAGTTTCTGTTGTCTACCAGACAAGTATAGTCACGGACTACAGGTAACTGAATTTCTGTTGTCTACCAGACAAGTATAGTCACGGACTACAGGTAACTGAGTTTCTGTTCTCTACCAGACAAGTATAGTCACGGACCGCAGGTAACTGAGTTTCTGTTGTCTACCAGACAAGTATAGTCACGGACCGCAGGTAACTGAGCTTCTATTGTCTGCCACACAAGTATAGTCACGGACCGCAGGTAACTGAGTTTCTGTTGTCTACCACACAAGTATAGTCACGGACCGCAGGTAACTGAGTTTCTGTTGTCTACCAGACAAGTATAGTCACGGACCACAGGTAACTGAGTTTCTGTTGTCTACCAGACAAGTATAGTCACGGACCGCAGGTAACTGAGTTTCTGTTGTCTGCCACACAAGTATAGTCACAGACCACAGGTAACTGAGCTTCTGTTGTCTGCCACACAAGTATAGTCACGGACCGCAGGTAACTGAGCTTCTGTTGTCTGCCAGACAAACATAGTCACATACCGCAGGTAACTGAGTTTCTGTTGTCTACCAGACAAGCATAGTCACGGACCGCAGTTAACTGAGTTTCTGTTGTCTACCAGACAAGCATAGTCACGGACCACAGGTAACTGAGTTTCTGTTGTCTACCAGACAGGTATAGTCACGGACCACAGGTAACTGAGCTTCTGTTGTCTACCAGACAAGTATAGTCACAGACCGCAGGTAACTGAGCTTCTGTTGTCTGCCACACAAGTATAGTCACAGACCGCAGGTAACTGAGATTCTGTTGTCTGCCACACAAGTATAGTCACAGACCGCAGTTAACTGAGTTTCTGTTGTCTACCAGACAAGTATAGTCACGGACCGCAGTTAACTGAGTTTCTGTTGTCTACCAGACAAGTATAGTCACGGACCACAGTTAACTGAGTTTCCGTTGTCTACCAGACAAGTATAGTCACGGACCACAGGTAACTGAGTTTCCGTTGTCTACCAGACAAGTATAGTCACGGACTACAGGTAACTGAGTTTCTGTTGTCTAGCAGATAAGTATAGTCACGGACCACAGGTAACTAAGTTTCTGTTGTCTACCACACAAGTATAGTCACGGACCACAGGTAACTGAGTTTCTGTTGTCTACCAGACAAGTATAGTCACGGACCTCAGGTAACTGAGTTTCTGTTGTCTACCAGACAAGTATAGTCACGGACCACAGGTAACTGAGTTTCTGTTGTCTACCAGACAAGTATTGTCACGGACCACAGGTAACTGAGCTTCTGTTGTCTACCAGATAAGTATAGTCACGGACCACAGGTAACTGAGTTTCTGATGTCTACCAGACAAGTATAGTCACGGACCACAGGTAACTGAGTTTCTGTTGTCTACCAGACAAGTATAGTCACGGACCGCAGGTAACTGAGTTTCTGTTGTCTGCCACACAAGTATAGTCACAGACCGCAAGTAACTGAACTTCTGTTGTCTACCACACAAGTAAGTCACGGACCGCAGGTAACTGAGCTTCTATTGTCTGCCACACAAGTATAGTCACGGACCGCAGGTAACTGAGCTTCTATTGTCTACCAGACAAGTATAGTCAAGGACCGCAGGTAACTGAACTTCTGTTGTCTACCAGACAAGTATAGTCACGGACCGCAGGTAACTGAACTTCTGTTGTCTACCAGACAAGTATAGTCGCGGACCAAAGGTAACTGAGTTTCTGTTGTCTACCAGACAAGTATAGTCACGGACCACAGGTAACTGAGTTTCTGTTGTCTACCAGACAAGTATAGTCACGGACCACAGGTAACTGAGTTTCTGTTGTCTACCAGACAAGTATAGTCACGGACCGCAGGTAACTGAGCTTCTGTTGTCTGCCACACAAGTATAGTCACGGACCGCAGGTAACTGAGCTTCTGTTGTCTGCCACACAAGTATAGTCACGGACCGCAGGTAACTGAGCTTCTGTTGTCTGCCACACAAGTATAGTCACGGACCGCAGGTAACTGAGTTTCCCTTGTCTACCAGACAAGTATAGTCACGGACCACAGGTAACTGAGTTTCCGTTGTCTACCAGACAAGTATAGTCACGGACTACAGGTAACTGAGTTTCTTTTGTCTACAAGACAAGTATAGTCACAGACCGCAGGTAACTGAGATTCTGTTGTCTGCCACACAAGTATAGTCACGGACCGCAGGTAACTGAACTTCTGTTGTCTACCACACAAGTATAGTCACGGACCGCAGGTAACTGAGTTTCTGTTGTCTACCAGACAAGTATAGTCACGGACCACAGGTAACTGAGTTTCTGTTGTCTACCAGACAAGTATAGTCACGGACAGCAGGTAACTGAGCTTCTGTTGTCTGCCACACAAGTATAGTCACAGACCGCAGGTAACTGAGCGTCTGTTGTCTGCCACACAAGTATAGTCACGGACCGCAGGTAACTGAGCTTCTGTTGTCTGCCACACAAGTATAGTCACAGACCGCAGGTAAATGAGTTTCTGTTGTCTACCAGACAAGTATAGTCACGGGCCGCAGGTAACTGAGTTTCTGTTGTCTACCAGATAAGTATATTCACGGACTACAGGTAACTGAGCTTCTGTTGTCTGCGACACAAGTATAGTCACGGACCGCAGGTGACTGAGATTCTGTTGTCTGCCACACAAGTATAGTCACGGACCACAGGTAACTGAGTTTCTGTTTTCTACCACACAAGTATAGTCACGGACCACAGTTAACTGAGTTTCTGTTTTCTACCAGATAAGTATAGTCACGGACCACATATAACTGAGTTTCTGTTGTCTACCAGACAAGTATAGTCACGGACTACAGGTAACTGAGTTTCTGTTGTCTACCAGATAAGTATAGTCACGGACTACAGGTAACTGAGTTTCTGTTGTCTACCAGATAAGTATAGTCACGGACCACAGGTAACTGAGTTTCTGTTGTCTACCACACAAGTATAGTCATGGACCTCAGGTAACTGAGTTTCTGTTGTCTACCAGACAAGTATAGTCACGGACTACAGGTAACTGAGTTTCTGTTGTCTACCAGACAAGTATAGTCACGGACTACAGGTAACTGAGTTTCTGTTCTCTACCAGACAAGTATAGTCACGGACCGCAGGTAACTGAGTTTCTGTTGTCTACCAGACAAGTATAGTCACGGACCGCAGGTAACTGAGCTTCTATTGTCTGCCACAGAAGTATAGTCACGGACCGCAGGTAACTGAGTTTCTGTTGTCTACCACACAAGTATAGTCACGGACCGCAGGTAACTGAGTTTCTGTTGTCTACCAGACAAGTATAGTCACGGACCACAGGTAACTGAGTTTCTGTTGTCTACCAGACAAGTATAGTCACGGACCGCAGGTAACTGAGTTTCTGTTGTCTGCCACACAAGTATAGTCACAGACCGCAGGTAACTGAGCTTCTGTTGTCTGCCACACAAGTATAGTCACGGACCGCAGGTAACTGAGCTTCTGTTGTCTGCCAGACAAGCATAGTCACATACCGCAGGTAACTGAGTTTCTGTTGTCTACCAGACAAGCATAGTAACGGACCGCAGTTAACTGAGTTTCTGTTGTCTACCAGACAAGCATAGTCACGGACCACAGGTAACTGAGTTTCTGTTGTCTACCAGACAGATATAGTCACGGACCACAGGTAACTGAGCTTCTGTTGTCTACCAGACAAGTATAGTCACAGACCGCAGGTAACTGAGCTTCTGTTGTCTGCCACACAAGTATAGTCACAGACCGCAGGTAACTGAGATTCTGTTGTCTGCCACACAAGTATAGTCACAGACCGCAGTTAACTGAGTTTCTGTTGTCTACCAGACAAGTATAGTCACGGACCGCAGTTAACTGAGTTTCTGTTGTCTACCAGATAAGTATATTCACGGACTACAGGTAACTGAGCTTCTGTTGTCTGCGACACAAGCATAGTCACGGACCGCAGGTAACTGAGATTCTGTTGTCTGCCACACAAGTATAGTCACGGACCACAGGTAACTGAGTTTCTGTTTTCTACCACACAAGTATAGTCACGGACCACAGTTAACTGAGTTTCTGTTTTCTACCAGATAAGTATAGTCACGGACCACATGTAACTGAGTTTCTGTTGTCTACCAGACAAGTATAGTCACGGACTACAGGTAACTGAGTTTCTGTTGTCTACCAGATAAGTATAGTCACGGACTACAGGTAACTGAGTTTCTGTTGTCTACCAGATAAGTATAGTCACGGACCACAGGTAACTGAGTTTCTGTTGTCTACCACACAAGTATAGTCATGGACCTCAGGTAACTGAGTTTCTGTTGTCTACCAGACAAGTATAGTCACGGACTACAGGTAACTGAGTTTCTGTTGTCTACCAGACAAGTATAGTCACGGACTACAGGTAACTGAGTTTCTGTTGTCTACCAGACAAGTATAGTCACGGACCGCAGGTAACTGAGTTTCTGTTGTCTACCAGACAAGTATAGTCACGGACCGCAGGTAACTGAGCTTCTGTTGTCTGCCACACAAGTATAGTCACAGACCGCAGGTAACTGAGCTTCTGTTGTCTGCCACACAAGTATAGTCACGGACCGCAGGTAACTGAGCTTCTGTTGTCTGCCACACAAGTATAGTCACAGACCGCAGGTAAATGAGTTTCTGTTGTCTACCAGACAAGTATAGTCACGGGCCGCAGGTAACTGAGTTTCTGTTGTCTACCAGATAAGTATATTCACGGACTACAGGTAACTGAGCTTCTGTTGTCTGCGACACAAGTATAGTCACGGACCGCAGGTAACTGAGATTCTGTTGTCTGCCACACAAGTATAGTCACGGACCACAGGTAACTGAGTTTCTGTTGTCTACCACACAAGTATAGTCACGGACCACAGGTAACTGAGTTTCTGTTTTCTACCAGACTAAGTATAGTCACGGACCACAGGTAACTGAGTTTCTGTTGTCTAACCAGACAAGTATAGTCACGGACTACAGGTAACTGAGTTTCTGTTGTCTACCAGATAAGTATAGTCACGGACTACAGGTAACTGAGTTTCTGTTGTCTACCAGACTAAGTATAGTCACGGACCACAGGTAACTGAGTTTCTGTTGTCTACCAGACAAGTATAGTCACGGACCACAGGTAACTGAGTTTCTGTTGTCTACCAGACAAGTATAGTCACGGACTACAGGTAACTGAGCTTCTGTTGTCTACCACACAAGTATAGTCACGGACCGCAGGTAACTGAGTTTCTGTTGTCTACCAGACAAGTATAGTCACGGACCAGCAGGTAACTGAGCTTTCTGTTGTCTACCAGACAAGTATAGTCACGGACCGCAGGTAACTGAGCTTCTGTTGTCTGCCACACAAGTATAGTCACGGACCGCAGGTAACTGAGCTTCTGTTGTCTACCAGACAAGTATAGTCACAGGACCGCAGGTAACGGAGCTTCTGTTGTCTACCAGACAAGTATAGTCACGGACCGCAGGTAACTGAGCTTCTGTTGTCTACCAGACAAGTATAGTCACGGACCGCAGGTAACTGAGTTTCTGTTGTCTACCAGACAAGTATAGTCACGGACCGCAGGTAACTGAGTTTCTGTTGTCTACCAGACAAGTATAGTCACGGACCACAGGTAACTGAGTTTCTGTTGTCTACCAGACAAGTATAGTCACGGACCAC
This sequence comes from Cepaea nemoralis, assembly GCA_014155875.1. Classification (NCBI taxonomy): domain Eukaryota; kingdom Metazoa; phylum Mollusca; class Gastropoda; order Stylommatophora; family Helicidae; genus Cepaea; species Cepaea nemoralis. Next base: position 139,780 of record JACEFZ010014849.1, read on the forward strand.
AGGTAACTGAGTTTCTGTTGTCTACCAGACAAGTATAGTCACGGACCACAGGTAACTGAGTTTCTGTTGTCTACCAGACAAGTATAGTCACGGACCAGCAGGTAACTGAGTTTCTGTTGTCTACCACACAAGTATAGTCACGGACCAGCAGGTAACTGAGTTTCTGTTGTCTACCAGACAAGTATAGTCACGGACCGCAGGTAACTGAGTTTCTGTTGTCTACCAGACAAGTATAGTCACGGACCACAGGTAACTGAGTTTCTGTTGTCTACCAGACAAGTATAGTCACGGACCAGCAGGTAACTGAGTTTCTGTTGTCTACCAGACAAGTATAGTCACGGACCAGCAGGTAACTGAGTTTCTGTTGTCTACCAGACAAGTATAGTCACGGACCGCAGGTAACTGAGTTTTCTGTTGTCTACCACGACAGATAGTCCACGGACCGCAGGTAACTGAGTTCTGTTGTCTACAGACAAGTATAGTCACGGACCGCATGTAACTGAGCTTCTGTTGTCTACCAGCACAAGTCTAGTCACGACCAGCAGGTAACTGAGTTTCTAGTTGTCTACCAGACAGTATAGTCACTAGACCGCAGGTAACTGAGCTTCTGTGGTCTACCACGACAAGTATAGTCACGGACCGCAGGTAACTGAGACTTCTGTTGTCTGCCACAAAGTATAGTCACGGACCGCAGGTAACTGAGTTCTGTTGTCTACCAAACAAGTATAGTCCCGGACCGCAGGTAACTGAGTTTCTGTTGTCTACCAGACAAGTATAGGTCACGGACCACAGGCTAACTGAGTTTCTGTTGTCTACCAGACAAGTATAGTCACGGACCGACAGGTAACTGAGTTTCTGTTGTCTACCAGACAAGTATAGTCACGGACCGCAGGTAACTGAGCTTCTGTTGTCTGCCACACAAGTATAGTCACAGACCGCAGGTAACGGAGCTTCTGTTGTCTACCAGACAAGTATAGTCACGGACCGCAGGTAACGGAGCTTCTGTTGTCTGCCACACAAGTATAGTCACAGACCGCAGGTAACTGAGCTTCTGTTGTCTGCCAGACAAGTATAGTCACAGACCGCAGGTAACTGAGCTTCTGTTGTCTGCCAGACAAGTATAGTCACTGGCCGCAGGTAACTGAGTTTCTGTTGTCTACCAGACAAGTATAGTCACTGGCCGCAGGTAACTGAGCTTCTGTTGTCTGCCACACAAGTATAGTCACGGACCGCAGGTAACTGAGATTCTGTTGTCTGCCACACAAGTATAGTCACGGACCACAGGTAACTGAGTTTCTATTTTCTACCACACAAGTATAGTCACGGACCACAGGTAACTGAGCTTCTGTTTTCTACCACACAAGTATAGTCACGGACCACAGTTAACTGAGTTTCTGTTTTCTACCAGACAAGTATAGTCACGGACCACAGGTAACTGAGTTTCTGTTGTCTACCAGATAAGTATAGTCACGGACTACAGGTAACTGAGTTTCTGTTGTCTACCAGATAAGTATAGTCACGGACTACAGGTAACTGAGTTTCTGCTGTCTACCAGATAAGTATAGTCACGGAGCACAGGTAACTGAGTTTCTATTGTCTACCACACAAGTATAGTCATGGACCTCAGGTAACTGAGTTTCTGTTGTCTACCAGACAAGTATTGTCACGGACTACAGGTAACTGAGTTTCTGATCTCTACCAGACAAGTATAGTCACGGACCGCAGGTAACTGAGTTTCTGTTGTCTGCCACACAAGTATAGTCACAGACCGCAGGTAACTGAGCTTCTGTTGTCTGCCACACAAGTATAGTCACGGACCGCAGGTAACTGAGCTTCTATTGTCTGCCACACAAGTATAGTCACGGACCGCAGGTAACTGAGTTTCTGTTGTCTACCACACAAGTATAGTCACGGACCGCAGGTAACTGAGTTTCTGTTGTCTACCAGACAAGTATAGTCACGGACCGCAGCTAACTGAGTTTCTGTTGTCTACAAGACAAGTATAGTCACGGACCGCAGGTAACTGAGTTTCTGTTGTCTGCCACACAAGTATAGTCACGGACCGCAGGTAACTGAGTTTCTGTTGTCTGCCACACAAGTATAGTCACGGACCGCAGGTAACTGAGCTTCTGTTGTCTGCCACACAAGTATAGTCACGGACCGCAGGTAACTGAGCTTCTGTTGTCTGCCACACAAGTATAGTCACGGGCCGCAGGTAACTGAGTTTCTGTTGTCTACCAGACAAGTATAGTCACGGACCGCAGGTAACTGAGTTTCTGTTGTCTACCAGACAAGTATAGTCACGGACCGCAGGTAACTGAGCTTCTGTTGTCTGCCAGACAAGTATAGTCACAGACCGCAGGTAACTGAGCTTCTGTTGTCTGCCAGACAAGTATAGTCCCAGACCGCAGGTAACTGAGATTCTGTTGTCTGCCAGACAAGTATAGTCACGGACCGCAGTTAACTGAGTTTCTGTTGTCTACCAGACAAGTATAGTCACGGACCACAGTTAACTGAGTTTCTGTTGTCTACCAGACAAGTATAGTCACGGACCACAGGTAACTGAGTTTCTGTTGTCTACCAGACAAGTATAGTCACGGACCACAGGTAACTGAGGTTCTGTTGTCTGCCACACAATTATAGTCACAGACCGCAGGTAACTGAGCTTCTGTTGTCTACCACACAAGTATAGTCACGGACCGCAGGTAACTGAGCTTCTGTTGTCTGCCACACAAGTATAGTCACGGACCGCAGGTAACTGAGCTTCTGTTGTCTGCCACACAAGTATAGTCACGGACCGCAGGTAACTGAGCTTCTGTTGTCTGCCACACAAGTATAGTCACGGACCGCAGGTAACTGAGTTTCTGTTGTCTACCAGACAAGTATAGTCACGGACCGCAGGTAACTGAGTTTCTGTTGTCTACCAGACAAGTATAGTCACGGACTACAGGTAACTGAGTTTCTGTTGTTTACCAGACAAGTATAGTCACGGACTACAGGTAACTGAGTTTCTGTTGTCTACCACACAAGTATAGTAACGGACTACAGGTAACTGAGTTTCTGTTGTATACCAGACAAGTATAGTCACGGACTACAGGTAACTGAGTTTCTGTTCTCTACCAGACAAAAATAGTCACGGACCACAGGTAACTGTGTTTCTGTTATCAGTTATCAGTTATCAGTTATCAGTTGGGGTATCTTCGTTGCACTCCGGACATGTCCATAGGTGCTCAGATCCTCCCCCCAGCATATGCATCAGCGTCCGGTGGCTAATAGTGCCAGTTCTGTGTTGGTTGACAAGGCGCTTTGTTTTCCCGATGTACCTCTCGCGTCTGGCTGTGCCGATTCTTACTCCCAGGTCTTCCATCCTGGAGAGCGATGTGGAATCACTGGCGTCAAAATCCTCTGTTCTCGCCATATCTTTAAGGGCGTTAATAACATCCGCACGATCCATGGGCTGGCCATCTACAGGGGGTGCAGAGCCAGCCAATTTATCAGCTCGTTCATTTCCCTCGACTCCCGCATGTCCCGGGACGAAGATGAAGGTGACTTTGCGGACAACAGACTTCCGCAGCGACTCAGTCCACTGTCTACGTACAGATCCAGCTTCGACCTTCTGAATCATGCTCATTGAATCACTTAGTACACACACGTTGGTATAATGCTGTGATTCCAGCCATATGAAAGCCTGTGTAACTGCCATCACCTCCATCGTCATGCTGCTCGTGGTCATAGAGTGGGCACCACTGGATTCTTGAACGGTTCGGCCCGCTGACCGGGCTGTAAATGCCCACGCACTTCTCTGCTGCTTTACAACAGATCCATCTGTATAGATGAGCACTTCGGGGCTATCTGAGTGATCATAGATGAGCGCGTTAACCTCTGCATTGACAGCGGCAGGGTTCTGCTCTCTGCACCGTCTGTCGAGTGTGATAATGCAGGAGAAGGTACACTTAAAAGCTGGAGGCACCGGCACCCATTCCTTGCCGGGGTTGATACTGGTAAGACTGCAGACCTGTCCGACGACATCTTCCGCCCGACCCATCCATGATTTGCCCCTCTTTAGCCTGTCACCCTTTTCTCTGAATACAGCGTCATGCAGAGGGTGCTGCTCATCTGCACTTATTTTTAAGTATGCACGAGCTCTCCAGATCTTGATCCTGTGTTCCATTGTCGGGAAGTCAAGGAGGTATCTCATTGCTACACAGCTGGTGTCTCTCGTGCAGCCCAAAATGATGCGCATGGCTTCGTTTTGTACCTTTTCAAGTCTTCCAATCTGTGTAGGGCTGACAGTGAGGATGGCCAGGGCATACTCGATGCGTGAAAGCACAAGTCCTTGGAACAGAAGTAATAGCAGTCTTTGCTCGATATTGGCAGTCGCCATGACTCTCATTGCTGCCAAACCTTTTCGAGCCTTCGTTATGACATAATCGACATGATCTCTGAAGGATAGGCTACGATCAAGCCTCACGCCAAGATATGTCATTGACTGGGTTCTACTCAGAATGCTCCCATCCATTCTTACTGCCGGCAGGTCTGTTTTCACAATATGGTTGTTTAGTGAGAACCATGTAACCGTTGCCTTTGCAGGGTTGACAAGGGCGTCGGCATCAGCACACAATGAGGAAATTCGATCTAGTTCGCCCTGCATATGGTTGGCAACCGCCTGTCTATCTCGACCCTGTCGATACACGAGGATGTCGTCAACGAATGATAGAGTCCTACCCCTCCCATCCAACTTTTGTTCAGTGATCGGCACCGTATACACGTTGAATAGTACTGGTGACAGTGGTGAAACCTGCGGCAATCCTGGACATATCGTTATCGGCTCAGAAGACCAACTCCCGCATCTTAGCACCACCTTCCTTTGGAGTAGAACTGCAGCTATCCATCGTACAAGGTGAGGGTGCACTTTCAGTCTGAGGAGGGTTTGCATCAAGTGCTCGAAAGATACTCTGTTATATGCGTCCTCTAAGTCTATGGCGGCCGCACATGTCTCTTCTCTGACCTGCAATCCTTCGTAAACATCTTGAGCAAAGACCGCCGCATTCAGCCATGACTCTTTGTTGCGTCTGTATCCTCCAAGTGTGGGCGGGAAGCAGCCGAGCTGTTCCAAGTCCCAGGCAAGTCTGTGTGCTACAATTTTCTCCAGTAGCTTGCCAACAGTATTCTGCATCGTAATGATTCTGTAGCCGCTTATCTTGGAGTGGTCTTTGTTCGGTTTTGGCAGCGGCAGCAAGTAGCTGTGTAGCCATTCTTCTTTGACCTGACCCCTCTGGATACTGGTGTTGAATTCTCTGGCCAGTTCTTCCATGTCATCATCTGATATCACCATTAGGTCACCATATCGGATGCCGTCTGGGCCTGGGGCGGTGTTAGGTGATTTCTTGAGCATCGCACGCAATATGTCAACTGTGATTGTCCATTCTTCGTCTGTCCCGACCCCCTCGCACAACTGAGAGAGTGTTGTTGTAGTCCTCTGTCTGGCGGGCTCGTCTTTCTGGTCAGTCTGTTCTATGTAGCGTGCAAGAAGGGCCTTACCTTTATCCGCATCCGACTTTTTCCATGCGAGGTCTGTGCCTTGAAAGTCTGGAATACCCCTACGTTGTGCAGCACCGTTCATGCTCTTGTGGAGGCGCCAGAATGTCGTAAGAGATTGCTTGGAGCACACCTTCCTGCAGAACTCGTCCTTTTTTTTCGTCCTTAGTTGCAAGAAGGGCCTTACCTTTATCCGCATCCGACTTTTTCCATGCGAGGTCTGTGCCTTGAAAGTCTGGAATACCCCTACGTTGTGCAGCACCGTTCATGCTCTTGTGGAGGCGCCAGAATGTCGTAAGAGATTGCTTGGAGCACACCTTCCTGCAGAACTCGTCCCATTTGTCGGCCTTGGCCTGTTTGGCGCAGGATTTGAATAAAGTCGTCGTCCTAACGACCTCAGTCTTCAGGTTCGCCAACTCAACCTGTGGCATGTTAGCCTTTCTGGCCTTTTGCCAGTCTTTGACAGCCTGCCTCTTTCCCAGCCACACCTTCTCGACCTCTCCATTCCACCATGGTGGCTGCAGCGATCTTTCATGTCTCCTACGGGAGGAAGTTAGTTTCCGTCTTCTGATCTTGCTTATGGCGTCTTGACCAGTGGTGTCGTACGGGAAGGCATTGGTCTTGTTTCTTTGACTCATGGCCCCGTCTTTCTTGATCAGGATGACACAAGGGTAGTGGTCACTATCGTGGTATCCCAGTGTGCCCCATCGGCACCTTGGTGCGATGGTGGGCGACACCAGAGCCAAGTCAATGATGCTGTCAGAGTCGCCTGGTCGAGTGGCCATTCTAGTGACCTTCCCATCATTCAGACAGATTAGGGTAGCAGATGCCAGGGCGTCCTCCAAATCTTTTCCCTGTCTATTGGTGATGCAATTCCCCCATTGACTGCCTCTGGCATTGAAGTCCCCGCAGTAGATGATATGCCTTTCATCCATATCGAACAAACTCTGCCATTGTCGCACGTCGACCTTCCCATTTCGCGCATAGACGTTAACGATTACAAGCTGCTCTGGTGTCATTATTCTTAATGCCTGCACTTGCAGGGCATCGCTGTTCCAGGCGGACATATCGATCTCAGACACTAGTATGTTGTCGCGGACCAGAATGGCCTGTCCGAGGTGCCGCCTGTTAAGGAAAACCTGAAATCCCGCAACATTGACTGTTCCGTCGGTGAGCTGTGTTTCTTGCAAGACTACAATATCGTTCCCGTAGAGTAGTTTTTCAAGAATGGGTCGGCGTTGACTAAACGATGCACAGTTCCAGTACAGTACTCGAACATTTCCGATACCCAATCTGTCACATTTTAAGCGCCTTCTGCGCGCGCCCGCCCTTTTACCACGTTGTGTCCTAGCTGGTCGTCTGGCCGTCATGTTAGGCTTAACTATCGCCACCGGGCGCCGATGATACGCCGAAAGAAGACCGGACGCGCGTGCACGAACTCCGTTGCAAGGTCCGAACTCCATTTCACCACGAAAAAACACTTAATCCATACACATTTCGGAAAAAAACACGTTCCATTTTACGGGACGAAGAAATGTCCCGCCATCTTACTCAAGGGAACTCACTCTTTCCGAAAAACTGAGTTTCTGTTGTCTACCAGACAAGTATAGTCACGGACTACAGGTAACTGAGTTTCTGTTGTCTACCAGACAAGAATAGTCACGGACCACAAGTAACTGAGTTTCTGTTATCTACCAGACAAGTATAGTCACATGCTACAGGTAACTGAGTTTCTGTTATCTACCAGACAAGTATAGTCACGGGCTACAGGTAACTGAGTTTCTGTTGTCTACCAGACAAGTATAGTCACGGACAACAGGTAACTGAGTTTCGGTTGTCTACCAGACAAGTATAGTCACGGACCACAGGTAACTGAGTTTCTGTTGTCTACCAGACAAGTATAGTCACGGACCGCAGGTAACTGAGTTTCTGTTGTCTACCAGACAAGTATAGTCACGGACCGCAGGTAACTGAGCTTCTGTTGTCTACCAGACAAGTATAGTCACGGACCGCAGGTAACTGAGCTTCTGTTGTCTGCCACACAAGTATAGTCACGGACCGCAGGTAACTGAGCTTCTGTTGTCTGCCACACAAGTATAGTCACGGACCGCAGGTAACTGAACTTCTGTTGTCTGCCACACAAGTATAGTCACGGACCGCAGGTAACTGAACTTCTGTTGTCTACCACACAAGTATAGTCACGGACCGCAGGTAACTGAGCTTCTGTTGTCTGCCACACAAGTATAGTCACGGACCGCAGGTAACTGAGTTTCTGTTGTCTACAAGACAAGTATAGTCACGGACCGCAGGTAACTGAGCTTCTGTTGTCTGCCACACAAGTATATTCACGGACCTCAGGTAACTGAGTTTCTGTTTTCTACCACACAAGTATAGTCACGGACCACAGTTAACTGAGTTTCTGTTTTCTACCACACAAGTATAGTCACGGACCACAGTTAACTGAGTTTCTGTTTTCTACCAGACAAGTATAGTCACGGACCACAGGTAACTGAGTTTCTGTTGTCTACCAGACAAGTATAGTCACGGACTACAGGTAACTGAGTTTCTGTTGTCTACCAGATAAGTATAGTCACGGACTACAGGTAACTGAGTTTCTGTTGTCTACCAGACAAGTATAGTCACGGAGCACAGGTAACTGATTTTCTGTTGTCTACCAGACAAGTATAGTCACGGACCTCAGGTAAATGAGTTTCTGTTGTCTACCAGACAAGTATAGTCACGGACCGCAGGTAACTGAGTTTCTGTTGTCTACCAGACAAGTATAGTCACGGACCGCAGGTAACTGAGTTTCTGTTCTCTACCTGACAAGTATAGTCACGGACCGCAGGTAACTGAGTTTCTGTTCTCTACCTGACAAGTATAGTCACGGACCGCAGGTAACTGAGTTTCTGTTGTCTACCAGACAAGTATTGTCACAGACCGCAGGTAACTGAACTTCTGTTGTCTGCCACACAAGTATTGTCACGGACCGCAGGTAACTGAGTTTCTGTTGTCTCCCACACAAGTATAGTCACGGACCGCAGGTAACTGAGCTTCTGTTGTCTGCCACACAAGTATAGTCACGGACCGCAGGTAACTGAGTTTCTGTTGTCTACCAGACAAGTATAGTCACGGACCGCAGCTAACTGAGTTTCTGTTGTCTACCAGACAAGTATAGTCACGGACCGCAGCTAACTGAGTTTCTGTTGTCTACCACACAAGTATAATCACGGACCGCAGGTAACTGAGCTTCTGTTGTCTGCCACACAAGTATAGTCACGGACCGCAGGTAACTGAGTTTCTGTTGTCTACAAGACAAGTATAGTCACGGACCGCAGGTAACTGAGCTTCTGTTGTCTACCAGACAAGTATAGTCACGGACTGCAGGTAACTGAGTTTCTGTTTTCTGCCACACAAGTATAGTCACGGACCACAGTTAACTGAGTTTCTGTTTTCTACCACACAAGTATAGTCACGGACCACAGTTAACTGAGTTTCTGTTTTCTACCAGACAAGTATAGTCACGGACCACAGGTAACTGAGTTTCTGTTGTCTACCAGACAAGTATAGTCACGGACTACAGGTAACTGAGTTTCTGTTGTCTACCAGATAAGTATAGTCACGGACTACAGGTAACTGAGTTTCTGTTGTCTACCAGACAAGTATAGTCACGGAGCACAGGTAACTGATTTTCTGTTGTCTACCAGACAAGTATAGTCACGGACCTCAGGTAAATGAGTTTCTGTTGTCTACCAGACAAGTATAGTCACGGACCGCAGGTAACTGAGTTTCTGTTGTCTACCAGACAAGTATAGTCACGGACCGCAGGTAACTGAGTTTCTGTTCTCTACCTGACAAGTATAGTCACGGACCGCAGGTAACTGAGTTTCTGTTCTCTACCTGACAAGTATAGTCACGGACCGCAGGTAACTGAGTTTCTGTTGTCTACCAGACAAGTATTGTCACAGACCGCAGGTAACTGAACTTCTGTTGTCTGCCACACAAGTATTGTCACGGACCGCAGGTAACGGAGTTTCTGTTGTCTACCACACAAGTATAGTCACGGACCACAGGTAACTGAGCTTCTGTTGTCTGCCACACAAGTATAGTCACGGACTGCAGGTAACTGAGTTTCTGTTGTCTACCAGACAAGTATAGTCACGGACCGCAGCTAACTGAGTTTCTGTTGTCTACCAGACAAGTATAGTCACGGACCGCAGCTAACTGAGTTTCTGTTGTCTACCAGACAAGTATAGTCACGGACCGCAGGTAACTGAGCTTCTGTTGTCTGCCACACAAGTATAGTCACGGACCGCAGGTAACTGAGCTTCTGTTGTCTGCCACACAAGTATAGTCACGGACCGCAGGTAACTGAGCTTCTGTTGTCTGCCACACAAGTATAGTCACGGACCGCAGGTAACTGAGTTTCTGTTGTCTACCAGACAAGTATAGTCACGGACCGCAGGTAACTGAGTTTCTGTTGTCTACCAGACAAGTATAGTCACAGACCGCAGGTAACTGAGTTTCTGTTGTCTACCAGACAAGTATAGTCACGGACCGCAGGTAACTGAGCTTCTGTTGTCTGCCACACAAGTATTGTCACGGACCGCAGGTAACTGAGTTTCTGTTGTCTACAAGACAAGTATAGTCACGGACCGCAGGTAACTGAGTTTCTGTTGTCTACAAGACAAGTATATTCACGGACCTCAGGTAACTGAGTTTCTGTTTTCTACCACACAAGTATAGTCACGGACCACAGTTAACTGAGTTTCTGTTTTCTACCACACAAGTATAGTCACGGACCACAGTTAACTGAGTTTCTGTTTTCTACCAGACAAGTATAGTCACGGACCACAGGTAACTGAGTTTCTGTTGTCTACCAGATAAGTATAGTCACGGACTACAGGTAACTGAGTTTCTGTTGTCTACCAGATAAGTATAGTCACGGACTACAGGTAACTGAGTTTCTGTTGTCTACCAGACAAGTATAGTCACGGACCTCAGGTAAATGAGTTTCTGTTGTCTACCAGACAAGTATAGTCACGGACCTCAGGTAAATGAGTTTCTGTTGTCTACCAGACAAGTATAGTCACGGACCGCAGGTAACTGAGTTTCTGTTGTCTACCAGACAAGTATAGTCACGGACCGCAGGTAACTGAGTTTCTGTTCTCTACCTGACAATTATAGTCACGGACCGCAGGTAACTGAATTTCTGTTGTCTACCAGACAAGTATTGTCACAGACCGCAGGTAACTGAACTTCTGTTGTCTGCCACACAAGTATTGTCACGGACCGCAGGCAACTGAGTTTCTGTTGTCTCCCACACAAGTATAGTCACGGACCGCAGGTAACTGAGCTTCTGTTGTCTGCCACACAAGTATAGTCACGGACCGCAGGTAACTGAGCTTCTGTTGTCTGCCACACAAGTATAGTCACGGACCGCAGGTAACTGAGTTTCTGTTGTCTACGAGACAAGTATAGTCACGGACCTCAGCTAACTGAGTTTCTGTTGTCTACCACACAAGTATAATCACGGACCGCAGGTAACTGAGCTTCTGTTGTCTGCCACACAAGTATAGTCACGGACCGCAGGTAACTGAGTTTCTGTTGTCTACAAGACAAGTATAGTCACGGACCGCAGGTAACTGAGCTTCTGTTGTCTACCAGACAAGTATAGTCACGGACCGCAGGTAACTGAGTTTCTGTTTTCTGCCACACAAGTATAGTCACGGACCACAGTTAACTGAGTTTCTGTTTTCTACCACACAAGTATAGTCACGGACCACAGTTAACTGAGTTTCTGTTTTCTACCAGACAAGTATAGTCACGGACCACAGGTAACTGAGTTTCTGTTTTCTACCAGATAAGTATAGTCACGGACTACAGGTAACTGAGTTTCTGTTGTCTACCAGACAAGTATAGTCACGGAGCACAGGTAACTGATTTTCTGTTGTCTACCAGACAAGTATAGTCACGGACCTCAGGTAACTGAGTTTCTGTTGTCTACCAGACAAGTATAGTCACGGAGCACAGGTAACTGATTTTCTGTTGTCTACCAGACAAGTATAGTCACGGACCGCAGGTAACTGAGTTTCTGTTGTCTACCAGACAAGTATAGTCACGGACCGCAGGTAACTGAGTTTCTGTTCTCTACCTGACAAGTATAGTCACGGACCGCAGGTAACTGAGTTTCTGTTCTCTACCTGACAAGTATAGTCACGGACCGCAGGTAACTGAGTTTCTGTTGTCTACCAGACAAGTATTGTCACAGACCGCAGGTAACTGAACTTCTGTTGTCTGCCACACAAGTATTGTTACGGACCGCAGGTAACTGAGTTTCTGTTGTCTACCACACAAGTATAGTCACGGACCGCAGGTAACTGAGCTTCTGTTGTCTGCCACACAAGTATAGTCACGGACTGCAGGTAACTGAGTTTCTGTTGTCTACCAGACAAGTATAGTCACGGACCGCAGCTAACTGAGTTTCTGTTGTCTACCAGACAAGTATAGTCACGGACCGCAGCTAACTGAGTTTCTGTTGTCTACCAGACAAGTATAGTCACGGACCGCAGGTAACTGAGCTTCTGTTGTCTGCCACACAAGTATAGTCACGGACCACAGGTAACTGAGCTTCTGTTGTCTGCCACACAAGTATAGTCACGGACCGCAGGTAACTGAGCTTCTGTTGTCTGCCACACAAGTATAGTCACGGACCGCAGGTAACTGAGTTTCTGTTGTCTACCAGACAAGTATAGTCACGGACCGCAGGTAACTGAGTTTCTGTTGTCTACCAGACAAGTATAGTCACAGACCGCAGGTAACTGAGTTTCTGTTGTCTACCAGACAAGTATAGTCACGGACCGCAGGTAACTGAGTTTCTGTTGTCTGCCACACAAGTATTGTCACGGACCGCAGGTATCTGAGCTTCTGTTGTCTGCCACACAAGTATAGTCACAGACCGCAGGTATCTGAGATTCTGTTGTCTACCAGACAAGTATAGTCACGGACCACAGTTAACTGAGTTTCTGTTGTCTACCAGACAAGTATAGTCACGGACCACAGTTAACTGAGTTTCTGTTGTCTACCAGACAAGTATAGTCACAGACCGCAGGTAACTGAGTTTCTGTTGTCTACCAGACAAGTATAGTCACGGACCGCAGGTAACTGAGCTTCTGTTGTCTGCCACACAAGTATAGTCACGGACCGCAGGTATCTGAGCTTCTGTTGTCTGCCACACAAGTATAGTCACAGACCGCAGGTATCTGAGATTCTGTTGTCTACCAGACAAGTATAGTCACGGACCACAGTTAACTGAGTTTCTGTTGTCTACCAGACAAGTATAGTCACGGACCACAGGTAACTGAGTTTCTTTTGTCTACCAGACAAGTATAGTCACGGACCACATGTAACGTACCTCGCAACGAGAAGAAGATGAAGACCAGAGGCAAGACATTCACTAGTAAACTACGGGGTGCCAAGCGAAAGATGTAGTGTAGTGTGTGTGTGGGTTTGTTTATGCGTGGGATATGAATCATGTTTGGTTCATCAGTCAGTCCAAAAGCTGGTGTGAATTGTTTTCAACTTGTCATTCAATCGTAGATCTGCCTGAGGCAGTGGGTTTACATGTGAAATGTGTCAGGTTCACCAGTCCACAGGCTGGGGTTTAATTACTGCCAGAGCAACTAACAACAGTTGCCTGGAAGAAGATGATGAAGGTATATAATGATACACATCTATCTATACGAGACAAACTGTTTATTTGGTCGTATAATGAGAAGAGAGGCATTGGAGAACATGGTGACGAATGGAAAGATCAGTGAGTGAAGCATTAGAGGCAGACCAAGAGAAATGCCTCTAGTTGGGCTAAGACAATGGCATTTAGGAATATCATCAAGAAAATATATGGAGAGCACCACAGTGCAAGATCTGTGAGAGATGTGAATGCCATTGCTACTTTAAAGTCACATGATGGTGATGATGGTCCTGAGATAGTAGATTGGATGTATGGCCTTCACGGACGAGGGTCAGATTCTAGAATGATCTGTGTGCACACTGGCCACATGAACAGTTCTTCATGGACAAGGGTCAGATTCTAGAATGGTCTGTGTGCACACTGCCCACATGAACAGTTCTTCATGGACAAGAGTCAGATTCTAGAATGATCTTTGTGCACACTGACCACATGGACAGTTCTTCATGGACAAGAGTCAGATTCTAGAATGATCTTTGTGCACACTGACCACATGGACAGTTCTTCAGCAGATGCAAATGGACCAGAACAGGCTGATAGACCACAACTCGTGCAAGGGTTACAATAAAAACACCTGCACACAAAAGAATATGTGCAGCATTTGTGATTATGGTATACAAGTGCATTTAGATCTTCACCGGTACTTGAGGGGTTGTTGCCGTGTTGGGAGGTTCTTCTTGTGTCATCTCTGTGAAGAGACTGATGTTCTTATTGAAATACCCATTTGCAATGAAAGGGACCTTTTAGCAACCAAACCAGATCCAGCTGTGTGATTGCCCATCCAGCTGTGTGACTGCCCATACAGTTGTGTGACTGCCCATCCAGCTGTGTGACTGCCCATACAGTTGTGTGACTGCCCATCCAGCTGTGTGACTGCCCATCCAGCTGTGTGACTATCCATACAGTTGTGTGACTGCCCATCCAGCAATGTGACTGCCCATACAGTTGGTTGACTGCCCATCCAGTTGTGTGACTGCCCATCCAGCTGTGTGACTGCACATACAGTTGTGTGACTGCCCATACAGTTATGTGACTGCCCATACAGTTATGTGACTGCCCATCCAGCTGTATGACTGCCCATACAGTTGTGTGACTGCCCATACAGTTATGTGACTGCCCATACAGTTATGTGACTGCCCATCCAGCTGTATGACTGCCCATACAGTTGTGTGACTGCCCATACAGTTATGTGACTGCCCATCCAGCTGTATGACTGCCCATACATTTGTGTGACTGCCCATCCAGCTGTGTGACTGCCCATACAGTCATGTGACTGCCCATTCAGCTGTGTGACTATCCATACAGTTGTGTGACTGCCCATCCAGCTGTGTGACTGCCCATCCAGCTGTGTGACTATCCATACAGTTGTGTCACTGTCCATCCAGCTGTGTGACTATCCATACAGTTGTGTGACTGCCCATCCAGCTGTGTGACTGCCCATCCAGCTGTGTGACTATCCATACAGTTGTGTGACTGCCCATACAGTTGTGTGACTGCCCATCCAGCTGTGTGACTATCCATACAGTTGTGTGACTGCCCATCCAGCTGTGTGACTGCCCATACAGTTGTGTGACTGCCCATACAGCTGTGTGACTGCCCATACAGTTATGTGACTGCCCATACAGTTATGTGACTGCCCATACAATTATGTGACCGCCCATACAGTTATGTGACTGCCCTTACAGTTATGCGTGGGAAATCAATATGATGGCTTATACTGTCTTCCACATCCCCTTCTTATAAATATTCTGTCATTGGTAGCTTTTCTAGATTTTGTTCAGTATTGCCACAGCAGTCAAGGGCAGGCCTACAGTGTACACTTGCCAGCTGCTGAAGGGTCTGTAATGTGCACAGTTTGCCCCAAGTGTCTTCAGCATCCCATCTACTGACCAAAGATGATGGAAGAATCTTGGCTTCATCAACTTGCACAGAGAACAGTCATACTGAGAATAATGTCTTCATCTCAGTTCACACACAACACTAGTTGGGACGGCATCAAGTGAGTTGCTTTGTACTGGTTTCTCTTGCCTCTGGCTTAGTACATCTGACTTCAACAAGCAAGTGGGAAGGGTGGGGGGGGGGGGGGGTCTTTGCTTCCTCTGGACGTTGACTGTTCCCAATCTACCTTCAAAGCAGCAGGTTTGTGTCTCTCTTCATCTTGTCCCTATCCCTTGACCTATCCTACATGGGAGACCCTACCAGTAGCTATGCATAGCTCTGGATGTTATTGGAACACTCAAGCCGCTCTACCTCCACAAGGTGGAGTCACAACACAGAGGTAACACTTTTTATGTTCTGAGGGGGCGCCATATTCCCACACCACTGCAACCCCACCTGTGAGTTTAAAATATGCTGAGAAATATGTCAGTGCCCTTGTGTTGGGTGATTACCTGTGTCAGCAACCTTGTGTTGGGAGATTACCTGTATCAGTGACCTTGTGTTGGGAGATTACTTGTGTCAACGACTTTGTATTGGGAGATTACTTGTGTCAGCGACTTTGTATTGGAAGATTACCTGTGTCAGCGACATTGTGTTGGGAGATCACCTGTGTCCGCGACATTGTGTTGGGAGATTACCTGTGTCAGCGACATTGTGTTGGGAGATTACCTGTGTCAGCAACATTGTGTTGGGAGATTACCTGTGTCAGCAACAGTGTTGGGAGATTACCTGTGTCAGCGACATTGTGTTGGGAGATTACCTGTGTCAGCAACATTGTGTTGGGAGATTACCTGTGTCAGCGACATTGTGTTGGGAGATTACCTGTGTCCGTGACATTGTGTTGGGAGATTACCTGTGTCAGTGACATTGTGTTGGGAGATTACCTGTGGTCAGCAACATTGTGTTGGGAGATTACCTATGTCAGCGACATTGTGTTGGGAGATTACCTGTGTCAGCGACATTGTGTTGGGAGATTACCTATGTCAGCGACATTGTGTTGTGAGATGGTGTTAGATATTTGATGATGGATATCATCCAGCATGTGCCCAAGGCAGCTGTCAAATGTATTAGTGTTTGTATGTGTGTGCACGTGTCTATGCCAGCCTGGTGGCTGTGGGGTCAAATCCTACTAGAGGCAAGATTTCTGCATGTCCACATAACTCCAGGATTAACCCTGGCTGCTAACCTGGGTTGTAGAACATGTGAGTGGCCAGGTGTCTGGCTTGATTCAGACCACATCAGTATTTTAGTACTGCTTGGTCCGGAATGTATGGGCCAGCACCATTATGACAGGTTGGCATGAAAGTAGTCCTGTATCTTGTGTTCCCCCAGGCAATAATAATAGGTTCAGATATAGTACAGACAATATACAACACAAGCCACATCATTGACCGGTAGAACAACAGTCATGTGTTCCCCCATGCAACAAAGATATGGTACAAGATATAGTACAGACAATATACAACACAAGCCACATCATTGACCGATAGAACAACAGTCATGTGTTCCTCCAGGCAACAAAGATATGGTACAAGATATAGTACAGACAATATACAACACAAGTCACATCATTGACCGGTAGAACAACAGTCATGTGTTCCTCCAGGCAACAATGATAGGTTCAGATATAGTACAGACAGTATACAACACAAGCCACATCATTGACGGGTAGAACAACAGTCATGTGTTCCTCCAGACAACAAAGATATGGTACAAGTGGAGTACAGACAATATACAACACAAGTCACATCATTGACCGGTAGAACAACAGTCATGTGTTCCCCCATGCAACAATGATAGGTTCAGATATAGTACAGACAGTATACAACACAAGCCACATCATTGACCGGTAGAACAACAGTCATGTGTTCCTCCAGGCAACAAAGATATGGTACAAGTGGAGTACAGACAATATACAACACAAGTCACATCATTGACCGGTAGAACAACAGTCATGTGTTCCCCCATGCAACAATGATAGGTTCAGATATAGTACAGACAGTATACAACACAAGCCACATCATTGACCCGTAGAACAACAGTCATGTGTTCCCCCATGCAACAATGATAGGTTCAGATATAGTACAGACAGTATAAAACACAAGCCACATCATTGACCCGTAGAACAACAGTCATGTGTTCCCCCATGCAACAATGATAGGTTCAGATATAGTACAGACAGTATACAACACAAGCCACATCATTGACCCGTAGACCAACAGTCATGTGTTCCCCCATGCAACAATGATAGGTTCAGATATAGTACAGACAGTATACAACACAAGCCACATCATTGACCCGTAGAACAACAGTCATGTGTTCCCCCATGCAACAATGATAGGTTCAGATATAGTACAGACAGTATACAACACAAGCCACATCATTGACCGGTAGAACAACAGTCATGTGTACACTAAATCAAATCAAATCAAATCAACTTTATTAGGGTTACAAATTGGGCGCGCAGGCCCGTCTTACATTCGGCCCTTCCAATCACTCGTCTTTCATTCATCAAGAGCATTATACATTTACATAGGAAGAAAAATTAACATTGTGAAATGAATGTTGTAAACATAAACAATGCAAATTACCATGTTATGAGGCCCATCTCCCACCTAGCCATATATCACCCCACCCACACACACACACCCCCACCTACCCACACACACGCACACAAAGGGACACATACATACCCCACCAACCGACCCATCCCCCTTCCGCACATCCCCCACCCACACACTCTGCCCTCACCTGTTCCCCCAACCAAAACACACTCGCCAGCCACAAACATTCCCCCACCAACCCACACATCCCACGCCCACCCACATACACATCCTAACCCACACATCCTCTCCCCATCCCACCTCAAACCACCCATCCCCCAGCCACATCTCCATTGACCACATATTCACCACCCACACTAGAAACAGCCAGCATTATTCAACAGTTGTCCTCTGAATGTACGCTGTGTGTACCAGATCAGGAGATGGGTGGCATGGAAACACTTCTTTGTACACCTTCAATCATCAGCCTGGATATATTTCAACCAAACAGCAGCCAGCTTGAGCTTGTTGATGTCTCCATAGCGTTTGCCCTCTGTTGGAGCAGGTGTGAGCTAAACTAATGCTCGCTGTTGTGCATATATTGGACACCTTCTGCAGCGGGTGTTCAGCTGACAATTTACCAGTGAATTCATCAGCTTCTCCTATCTGTAGTTTATTGAACAAGTCATATTTCAGCCTGTTATGTCTTGTGCAGAGTCTGAAGATTGCTACTTGTCTCCTGCGGTCGTTTGGTAATATGCATCATCTTTTTGGTGGCCTGGATGCCTTCATTGCTACTTGATTCTATACATCCATCTTCTTTAGACAGTTTGTCAGCCTCTGCCTATCCAGGTATGTTGCAATGTCAGGGAATCCATTATATTACAACACTTTAAATTTTCTGACATAGTTCCTGGAGTCCTGCTCTTAGGTCTGCTAGTTCTGTGCGGTTTTTTTTTTTTTGGTTCTTCAGCATTACAACTAATTTAGCATCTGTGAAGAGGCTATATTTGTCAATTAATTTTCTTTGTTGGTAGCATCTCTGCTGCAGTTTTCAAGGCCTGTACCTCTGCTCTGAAGTTGCTTGAGAATTGTCCATTTGCCACAAATTGTCTTGTCTTTGCTGCATGTTGTTTAGATTCTGGATAATTCCTCCACCTCCATTTACTGTTGAATTTGTTGCTGATCGTGGAGCCTCAGAGATAAGATGTGCAAAACCCTTCAGCAAGTGATGCACGCTCTGACACCCATTAACCCTCTTCCAGGTTATGGGTCATAGATATTCAAGTTCAAGGTGAACTGAAGTGCCAAGACTAGGGGTGTACCGGATTTCGGCTCCGGCTCCGGCAAATCCGGAATCCGGCTATTTTTACAAATCCGGCTTCGGCTCCGGCTCCGGCCGGATCTCACTTTATAAATCCGGCCCCGGCCGGATTTCAAAAATTTGAATCCGGTACAGCCCTAATATATATATATATATATATATATATATATATATATATATATATATATATATATATATATATATATATATATATATATATATATATATATATATATATATATATATATATATATATATATGGTGAAACCACAAACAACATGTTTTCTGTTCGTATTTGTATCATGATTGGTCATGCTTAGTGTCCTTCTTAAGTTTTAATCTTTCCCAATGAGTGTTTATTTTTGCGCTTCTCTTATCCATTATCATGTACTTATCTCGGCAATCAAGGTCGGTTGAAATGAAACGCCTTGTGCCTTTTGCCTTCACTGTGAACTCATACAGTTTTCTTCCCGTCCATTTCTTGACGTTGCCTACCCACATGTCACGTCTGTTCTTGCGCGTCTCTCTTTCACTTTTCCCTTCAATGCGCTTCTCTAAATAGATCGGTGTTATCATACTTATCGCTTGTTACAGTTCGCATTACATGGTTTGCAGTATTGGGGTCCTGTTTCAGCGCTTTTTGCTATAGAGTATGTAATCGTATAATTTGATAGCTATTGCTATTACAGTGTGATTCAGATATACCAGTTTGAACATTCACGAACCAGACAAGAAGACAAAACACGACGGGTGGTTGTAGCATTTCTTCTTTCTATGTTTCTTCCATCCATCCATCCATCATGTGCCATGCCGATAAACGTGGGCGGTCATGTTCTGCCATCTCACTTGATCATCAGAGTAGTGGATCAGCTCCGTATTCCTGTCTCGACCATGCCACGTGGCTAAGCCATCCAGGTATTCACTTCTCAGTCTTCCCCTTGGTCTCTTCCCTTCGATCTTGCCAGTCGTCACCAGGTTCTCCAAGTCATTTCTTCTCATAAAAAATAATTGTGACTGTCTACGTCTAATGACTCTAATCAGTTTACGATCTTCATTGGTTTCTTGAAAAACTTGTTCATTGGTTTTTCTGTCTGTCCATGGTACTCTTTGCATTTTACTCAGAAACCAAATTTCCACAGCCATCAGCTGTTTTTCAGCTTGACTGCTTATTCTCCACGCTTCACATCCATACAAATGTATAAGTTCTATGTAGCACTTCAACACTCTTTTTCTCGTTTCAATTGATATCTTTTTATTTGTCAGTATGTTTTTCATGTTTCTTAGCTTATATCATATAGATTTGCAAGGTTGTCTTCTGAATAAAACTGACGTTATGTAGTCGTTCTTGTTTGACATCAAGAATATCACTTTGTCTATAAGTGCACCTTAATGGTTAGCTGAATGAATAGTTGATTAGTTGGTCGGTTGGGTGAGTGGCTGGGTATGTGGTCGACTGGGTGGTTGGTTAGTTTGGTTCTTAATTGTTTGGTTGATTGGTTGACTGGTTGGTTGGTTAATTAGTGTAGTGGTTGGTTGCGTGGTTTATCGTTCATTTGATTGACAGGGTGGTTGATTGATTAGTGATGGGATGGTGTGGCATAACGCTAACCACCATTATTCATTTACCAAAACATGCGAGATGAGAATACAAATATAACAATTGACTACACCAACGCAAACTGAAACCAGAAGGCAAAATTAACATCACATCAAAACTGAAACTTGAACAATTGACAGAAGATGACGTCAATTCTAAGAAATATTTCATCAGCCCAAGCTCAGGAGACCATTGGACAAAAGAGACATGTGACAATTCCTTCGCGCCAACGCCTGTATAGATTATGCTATGCAGTTTAGCGAGCAGTCGCACAAACTGATGTGACCGAAATTTTCAAATAGGGACGGCAGAATGTCTGGATCCCAGGTGAGCTTGTTAGTCCTTAGATTGAAATGATGACCAGATGTATCAAAGGCCCAGGAATGGTATTCAGTGTTTGTGGTGTCAATTGAAATATATTATTATAAATTAAAACCTCTGAAGTGAAAAAATGTTTGACTGATCCATTCTTACGACGCATGAGCCGTTTCCCGGGCAAACTGACAATCTAATACTCTTTTCGAATACTGCAATCTCTGATATTCTTAAAGATAATTATTAACTTTAGGAAGTGCATAATACTACTACATTCTATTCTAAACAACTGTGAGAAGTGATGATTCGAAAGTAATCTTGTGCATTTCGTCAGAAACAATGAAAAGTGCTATCACTATCTACAGCTAAAATGACAGTTCGTGTACTAGAACTAGTGCCTTGTTCTAAAAACAGACTTATCTATGCCTGTTTACAATCTAGAAAGCTGAAAGAGAAATCAATCTTTCTTTGCTGCTTCATCTATTGAATAAATAGGGTTTGATGAAATAAATATTTATATTTATGTCACAATTTAATTAGATAAGGGCACTTATGAACTGCATTACATGAGAAAGTGTGCTTCGCGGAACACCACCAGAAGTTGACTTAACTCATTACTCAACACAACTTAAAAACACAACCCCACACCACCCAACACTCAACCCCACATCACCCAACACTCAACACCACGCCACCCAACACTCAACACAACAACAACAGGTAATAGGAGAGGAGCTATTATATACAGAAGAAGAAGAAGAAGAAGTTGGTTAATTGGGAAAACACAGAGAATTATTTATACACACTACAAACACCATTGAGTGATCGAAATGTTATAAATGTATGCCATTTATGTACATGCATCTTGACACATCCTTGCTCTTGTCACTGTCTTACTGTACATGTCTCACTTACCCCAGGTCCAATGAGAACTTACATACAGCAGGAACCAGTTGATACAAGGCGTACACAGTGTGATAACCTCTGACCACCCCAAATTAACCCAACACTAGATTAGAGAAAAAAAAAGAGGAGGGAGGGGAACTGGTTCCTACCTCAGGAAGTTAGGTTTCTTTTACCTACTTCTAGATGATTGTATTGGTAGGATTGTATATGTTTATGTGAATCTTACACAGTGATTCTTGGTGGCTGCCAACAACCACCTGGCCAAACCAATCACCTGGCAAAACCAACCCTGACCAGAGAGAGAGAGAGAGAGAGAGAGAGAGAGAGAGAGAGAGAGAGAGAGAGAGAGAGAGAGAGAGAGAGATGACTGTGAGATGGAAGATGACTAAGCCATGAGCTGAGTATGGGGAGCCTTCAACGACGCTACACGGGCAGAGCTGAAGCGGATCCGACAATGGACCGAGGCTGATCCTAAATCTCTCCAGCACAGGTTTTATGTCTCTCACAAGAACACACCTCACCATTTCAGGAACACATACCTAACATGTTGAATGAACATCACCACACTCATAATGTACACCAATTGAATGTTTACAGTGTTATTCAAACATGTGGACATTGATATTTATTTAAGCTTGACTGTAAACTGTGGTCTATAGGCCAATTTATATGTTCTCCGGTGTAAACCACTGTGACTATGTATGTAATGGGCCAGAGGACACAGGCCAGTCAATAAAATGATGAACTGTTCAATGACCTTATGTGATTTGTCATGTCAAACCTATCTGTGATTCTCCATCTTGTGTATGTACAACATGTATCAGTGTCTACTGAGATTTGTTAAATGTTTAATTGAAGAAAAAAAATCCACTCATAATGACTTACTAAAATGGGGGAGAGAAGACTCTAGATCTATCAACTGCTCAACATCCATGCTTTCTTCATATAAATCAAGCTGAGAGACTTCTTCAGACTTTCCTCAGAATTGATAAATAAAAGGGGGCTCAAGAGCTAAAGAATCCTTGGAGAAGGGGCAGAATCCCAGTTAGTAATCATTATTCTCACCAGGGCCATAATCTATATCTCCTAGACATAATTTAATAAGACGAGGCCTGCAGATACCTCAAGGTTCATATTCTGGGGTTATTGAAGATAGAAGAGGATGGGGCTCAACTTCTTTTGTTAGAAATGGGGCATGCACTACAGTGATCTCCCACTCCCTTCAAAAATATATGACAGATGGTTGGAGGACTGCTTGAGTGGATGGTTTGTTGATTAGCTGGGTGGTTGATTGATTAGTAGAGTAGCTAATTGGTTTGGTAGTTGATTGATTGTATGGTTGGTTGATTGGTTTGGTATTAATTGGCTGGGCGGTTAGAAAGTCTCTTGGAGAAGAGTTCTAGTTGTTGAATCCGTACCTTGAACTCTCAGGTCGACCGAACCATAAAATTGCCTCGCATCTATCACTGATAGCGAGTGGCTGGTATAGAGACTTCCTTTTTTAATGTTTCAGCTTCTTGAACTAAACGTAAGTCCATTCCTCCTTAGTTGGATCGCTGCAGCTCTCTTCCAACGGAAAGTAGTTTTTAGATGTGGCAGTTGGACTTCGGAACCAACAACAATATATCCTGGCCTACCACAGGGATCACCATTATCTCCGGTACTGTTCAACGCCTACACAGTGAGAATCACCAGTGAGCAGATCACTGGACCTGGCAGGACATTGTCATATGCCGATGATGTTTTAGTGTATCGTCAGGGTAAGGATAGAGAGGAGGTTGCTGTGGAACTACAAACCGAACTCAATCGCATAAGTACTTGGTGTGATGAAGCTGGGGCAATGGTCAACCCAACAAAGGCAACAGTGACTTGGTTCTCGTTGAATAATCATATTGTCAACAATCCAACACCAACTGTAATGCTGTGTTCAGAGACGGTGGAAAGAACGCAGGCAATGAATTACCTGGGGATACGGTTTGATCGAAGCCTTGCTTATAATGTGCACATAGACCAGGTGATAACAAAGGCCAAGCGGGGTTTGGCAGCGATGCGGGTGATGGCGGCAGCAAACTGTGAGCAGCGCCATCTATGTCTTCTGTACGAGGGGCTGGTCATGTCTGTTTTGGAGTATGCAATGGCAATCCTGACTGTCAGCCATAAGCAGATAGAAAGGATGGAAAGGATACAGAATGAAGCTATGCGCATTATTCTTGGATGTACAAGAGATACAGCATGCAGGGCGATGCGCTACCTTCTTGATTTTCCAACCATTGAAGAGAGAATGCAAGTTTGCAGGGCACGTGCCTACCTCAGAATTAACGCAAACACACAGCATCCACTGCATAGTGAAATTAGGAAGGTGAAGGGCAGCAGGTTAAAAAGAGGACGGTCGTGGATGGGTCAAGCCGAGGACATTCTTCAACAGGTGTGTTCACTTGAGGACTTAGAACCTGGCGAGGAGTGGGTGCAAGTGCCAACAGACTTCTGCACATCCTTTTCAGTTTGCATCCAACTAGATAGAAAATGCAGACAAGAAAATCCGGCTGCTGTTGAGGCTGAAGTACAAGCGTTGATTTTCGAGAATTCGCTAGACAGTGACGCGGTCATCTACACAGATGGGTCGGTCGTCCGACATGTGAGAAGCTCATGGGCTTTTACAGCTCGGGCCGGAGGGAGAATTGTGAAGGAGGACTCTGGTGCTTTCACTGAAACCACAAGTAGCCTGACCATGGAAGTCATGGCAGTAAGTAAAGCAATAACATGGCTCGAGACACAGACATTCACTAGGGCTTGTTTCCTTAGCGACTCAATGAACATGATCAAGAGGATAGAGGAGGGGTCGATCCGAAGAGAATGGTTGCTGCCTCTGAAGCGGTCTCGGCTGGCAAAGATTAGTTTCATCTTCGTGCCAGGGCATGCGGGAGTGCAAGGAAATGAGCGGGCTGACAAGCTCGCAGGTGAGGCTACTGTTGAGGGCGGACGCGCCATGGACCAGGCTGACATTCTGAATGCTCTACGAGAAGTGAGACTTTTGCAAGAACCAAGTGATGACTGTGAATCTACAACAATGGCCAGACTGCGAGAGCAGCAAATTAAAAGAGGGGTGGCCAAACAAGAACACTACGCAGGAAGCCAAAGAAGATTGATAAACCAACACAGAACTGGCGTCGTTAGCCGCTACACGCTGCGGGATTTGCTGAGGAGGGGATCCGAGCACTTATGGACTGAATGGTCCGATGTGCAACGAGGATGATCTGTCGACTAACTAACTAACTAACTAACTATAGAGACTTCCTCCAGATATGGTGCTCAAATACTATTTCTACGAGGAATGTGCCGCAGATCTCTCCTTCCCCTCTCCAAGAGCAGGACAAGCACGTTGTTACTTGGTTTGAGTTGAATGAAGGCCCATACTCCAATAGGAGTTCAAGGTCGGAAGAGGATATTGGCACAGAAGAAGTGGCCTCACAGCTGTTTATTCACCTCATGTACACTGAGTTTGGTTCTATATTTTGAATGTCGAGTACCGGTGGCAATGCAGTTATCGTGTTTTGTCCTTATTCGACAAATGAAGACTTTTTTATGTGTGTTAAGTTATGGTAGTCTGTGAAAATCGGTCTGGAACTATTGATCTTCATCGTGGTTTTCTTTTGGTGATAAGTGAATAGTACACCTAGCTATTTACTTTCGCTGTCGTAATCCTCTAATTGTGCATGTTTAATATATTCTATCGGTCAATATTCCGATTGTTATTTTTATTGTTGTATATTTCAGCGGCATAATCCAGAGGAGTAAAGTTCTGCGTAACCCGGGGGGTGGGGGAGGGGGGATGGGGGTGTTAATCGCTCTCGCGCTTCCACTTTCCGTGAGCTGACCGCAGGGTAATGGGTTCATTCTCTACACAGGTCAGTTGGACTTTAACGTTGACCTCTCGTACAGAAAGCAATAACGAGCTACCAAATTTATATTTGCCTTGAAAATCAATTCTGGGGTTGATCGCAATATCCTGCAAAGGACCTGCAGCACTGTTGCATGTCAGCAGTGGATTAGGAAGCATACTAATGGAGGA
This sequence comes from Cepaea nemoralis, assembly GCA_014155875.1. NCBI lineage: Eukaryota > Metazoa > Mollusca > Gastropoda > Stylommatophora > Helicidae > Cepaea > Cepaea nemoralis. The sequence goes on from JACEFZ010014849.1 coordinate 165,760, forward strand.
CATGGGATCTGGAAGAGAAGACAGGAGATGACCGACACGACGGTGGAAACACGACAGTACAGACTCCACGTGCATGAACAAGCACGAGGCAGAGAACTGATGAACACCCAAGCATATGTCCGCCATATTGTGATGAGAGAGAGCTCTGTTATTCAAATGACTTGCTGCGTCGTGGTAGGGGTAATGATGTTATTACGGCGATAATATGGCCTTTTAAATAAATAGTCGGTTTCTACTTTAGATGCACATATAATAGTAGTCTATACATTTATTCTTTGTCAACTTGGAGTCCCGTAGCGCAGTGACATCCATGCTTACCTACAGGCCTGATGGTCGAATTCCCATTGAGGCGTGCTTTTATTTAAAACTAACCTGGGCTTCAAGGTCGACCCAGCCTATCATAGGCACCAGGAAATATTATGGAAAGTAAAAACGGCTGGTCTGATATCGTCTTCATCACCCGTTGAGTGCCGACTGGATTGGAATACATGACTACAAAACCCACTGACAGGCACCCATGTCAGCCATTACGCTACAGCGGCTCCCGACGTCAGAAAACCATTGATGCTAAAATCTTTGAAGCTTTCTCTTTGGAATGTGTTTTCTGTCAGCCATGAGGCTACGGTACATGTTACAACTTGCAACTTGCTCTTAACATACGTGTTTTAGGTTATGTTAATGTTAGTTTGTAAAATTATAAGCTTGAGCCAGAAAAGCAAGTGTATGGCTGCGTTCACTTGCTAAATCATTCTTGCATTACGACAACACGTACAAACCCTCCGCTGTCTCATCCGGTTCACGGTGGTATGGGAATATACAGTTGGTCGATTATCCATCTATAGGCTGTTGTTGACTAACACTCGCTGTTAGGTCGTATTAGGTTGAGTTCAACGGCCAAATAAGCATGCATTCTACACTTATAGTAGACTGTGCTCGACAAAGGCAATTGTAGTAAGTTAGCAGCCACTAGTAAACAAATCGGTTTTTCATTTCAATGTAGGTCTACTTTTAGACGAAAACAGCTTATCACAAGTGAAAGGTAGGGAGACATACAGATGGCGCTTCTGTTCTTTTGGTTTTGTAATAACGCATTTTAACGTCTGCTTTCGGAGTTGTCAGCTACAATGATTTAGGGATAGCAAAGTGTACAACACGGTCCGCTCTCAGTATCTATTTAAACACGATTAAAGACGACAAACAGAACATGCTAGCAGGCGCTAGAATCTTGCAATTTTGAAAGGATATGAAAGCTGTGTTTCTTCTTCTTCTACAATCTACACTGAATAATCCCCCAATCCCCGCTTTCCCCCGTATATTTACAAGGGGCTTCTCATAAGTCTTTAGCCTGACCATGAAGAAGTAGGCGGAGAAAATTGAAATTCGACACAGTGCTTATTCCTTCTCACTGTAGCCACCACCTGAATTTATGCATTTCTGCCAACTCTGCATGACCTTGAAAAGACCTTTAGAATAAAACAACCTATTTTTCGAACTAAACCAGTTATCACAAGCCAGTATGACATCTTCGTCACTGTCAAAACGACTTCTTTTCAGATGTTTTGTTTTAAGATTTGGGAAAAGAAAAAAGTCTGATGGAGCCAAATCTGGAGAATATGCTGGGTGTGGAAGAATTTCAATATTTAAATCGTTGGCAGTTTGCAGCACAAGCCGTGCTTTATGGGAGGGCGCGTTGTCTTGAAGCAAAGGCAGAACGCGCTATCCCTCGTTTTCTGGTCACAGCCTTTCTTAGTTTGATAAGGGGAACTGCATACTACTGCCCATTAACCGCGTTGCCATGAAGCATGTAATCTTTCAATATGACACCTTTGACGTCCCAAGAAACAGTCGGCATCACTTATCTTGCAGATTTTTGTGCTCTTCGCTTGACATGTGTTGGCGAGCCCGGTGTTTTCCACTGCATGCTGGTAATTTTGGAGTCTGGGTCATAATGGTGAATTCAAGACTCATCTACCGTCACCATGGTCGTCAACATGTTTTTCGACTGCCACATGTTGAGCGACTGGCCACAGCAATCAACCCATGTTTGTTTCTGTTCAAATGTCAGCAGGCGCGGGACCCAGTGGACACACACTTTTCTCATGTTCAGTCTGTTGTGTAAAATTCTAAAAACTGTACTCTTACTCAGTTTTGCTGAACTCAATATCTCTGCAATTGTCATTTTCCTATCCTGGTCTATGATCTTCTTCACTTTTGCAGCATTTGCATCATTGCACTCTGAGGACGGTCGTCCTGATCTTGGCAGATCAGCAACTTGGGAACGGCCCCACTTAAACTGCAAACACCTATTTTTACAGAAGTATTCGAAGGACAGACTTCCTCAAACACTGGCTCCACTTCCTCAAACACTGGCTCCATCTCCCTGTGTATTTATGTAGGTGTTTTTGCCTGTAACATCAAGAATTTTACCACAGTCCTGGCGTCAGATTTCTCCATTTGTCTGACAAACCGATGGATGTGCAGATCTGGTCAATAGGGTGTGTTGTGCCATAGGCCATATCGGGAAAACCAGTTGAGGAGGGAAATTCATAATTCCTATGGCCATTACAAATTGAATGAGCTATTAAAAAGTCGCTTAAAAGTCGACAGGGTCGACTTCATTGCACCGGGTTTTTATCCCATATGGCTCGGTCTCTTTCCGCAGCACGGAAAGCGTCGCACAAAGCACGAACTCCGTAGCTTTTAGCGACGACCCATGGGAGTCTCCGAAACATTTAACTCGTAAACCGAAGGACGCGGCCCGGAATCGAACCCACAACCTTCGGCTCACGAGTCAAACGTCAAACGGCTTGACCACTTGCTATACATGTGCCAAATTTCAGTTTTCTCCGCCTAATACTTCATGGTCAGGCTAAAGACTTATGAAAAGCCCCTTGCATTAATGTAACAATGCAAACACATAGTTCGTTATGATTTACTAGTTAAGATAACAACGAGAACAGAAACATTTTGCCGCTATATTTTAATATGGCAATTAGGCCATGGAGAAGAGAGGTAGAAACAGAAAGGAATAATTTGCGAGAATATGGACGAAACTACATGAGATAGTAAAGGATAGGAGGGTTTGGAGTGAGTTGCTTGAGGAACTATACCCCAATAGGGGATTATGGGCGAAAGCCAAAGATTTAGGACAGTGTAAAGTGGTACCTTGCCGTCTTTACAGACGAAAGTATGAGAACTGGAATTGGAGCTAGAATTACATTGCACAATGCCTGGGCATGGATTCAGAGAAAATGTGTTGCCCATGCAGCATGGTCCTTCTCTCGGCCTTGCCTTGTTTTCTCCAGAGGAAAGGATGACCAGTACGTCTGGAACAAGGTAGGCTGCAGATGTTGCCGGCTCAGCATCAAACCTCCAAGAGCAGGAGGTAAGTAGCGGCCAGGCCCTCACATCTAGGGGATTTGACTTAGAGACGTTCAGCCATTTCCCTCAGCTGAGTGCATCAAATCAGGTGTCTGGACCTGTATGAGTGAACATCTGTCAATCGTAAGTGGCTGTATCTGGACCTATTTAAGTCTATACTACTGCCAGACTCCCCGCCTGACACTGACTTCAGTGCAGATCCCGCGACCAGCGAGATTCCGTCCGCATGAGATATTGGTCGTCTATGTTGCGAACGAATGACCACGATGTAATATACAAGTAAATGGGAATATTCTTCAACAAGTGAATCGGTACAATTATCTCGGAACAGTCATAACATCTGATGGAAGATGCCTTGAAGAGATTAGAACAAGAATCGCCATGGCGAAAGTAACCTTTAGCAAGATGAAAAACATTCTGACCAATAAAAAGATGTCAATTGAAACGAGAAAAAGAGTGTTGAGGTGCTAGATTGAACCTGTTCTTTTGTATGGATGTGAAACTTGGGCAATGTGCAGTCAAGCTGAAAAACATCTGATGGCAGCAGAAATGTGGTTTCTGAGGAAAATGCAAAGAATACCATGGACAGACAGAAAAACCAATGACCAAGTACTACAGGAGACAAATGAAAATCGTAAATTGATTAGAGAAATTAGATGTAGACAGTCAAAATTTTCTGGACATGTTATGAGAAGAAATGGATTGGAGAACTTAGTGACAACTGGCAAGATAGAAGGGAACAGACCAAGAGTTAGACCGAGAGGAAAATACCTGGATGGCTTGGCCACATGGCATGGACGAGACAGGAACACTGAACTGATCCAGGACACTGGTGATCGAGTGAAATGGCGAGTCATGACCGCCCACGCTTTCCGGCATGGCACATGATTGATTGATGTTGCGAACCAATCTCCACTGAGGACTGAGTGAATAAGTAAAGAAACGATAAAAGTAGTGGTATTTCAATGCAGTCCTTATAAGGACTTTTTATTTGGTCTTTTTGCCTCCTTTTTGGGGGGGGGGGGGGGTGTTATTTTTTGTATCAGCTTTTCGATGTTTTCATTTTCTTCCTTGTGCCTGTTTTCACTGTCGAGTTTGAGTTGCTGTTGCCTTTCGATTTCTTCCTCTGTGGTCAGCCATGGGACGATCTCTCCGTCATCTATATAGTATTGTCATGGGTGTTCGTCATCCTCGTATAAATCTGGTTATTCAGCGATACGGCAGGGCATTGGTTTCCCCTTGAGTTTCGTGTGCTTCTTTGCTTTTTCTTCCAAGCGCCTTCTGTATTCCTTGCTCTTGAGTTCGTATGTCCTCTTTATCTCTGCGATTTCTTCATCGGTAAATATTGGCGGTATCGGGGCGTTCTCTCTGCCGTCGTCAGGGTGCTCATCTCGGTTTTCTTCGGATATCTGGCGGGATATTGGCTCCCTTTGACTGTTTCGGGCGTCATTGTTGGGCTGATGACGGTTTTAGCTTGCGGTTCAGGTTCGGTCTCTTGTTGCTTTTCATCTTGCGGTTTTTCTGTGAGTTCTTGTATGGCTTCTGTTGGTTTGTTTTTGTGAAGTTCCATTTCGGCTTCATGTAGTTCTCTCTCTGCTTTGATGTCTCGTAGAATCTCCACATTCTTCTTTGTGGTCTGCATCAAGTGCTCCACCTCTTGTTTTATGTTTAGCTGGATCTCCTTTATTTCCGCAAGCAGCTTTTCTTTGTCGCTGGTCGGTGTTTGTTTTTGTTTAGCTGGTCCATCTGGCTTTGTAGTTGTGCTCTTTCACCTTGCGAGATGCCTGTGGCTCTTTCGCACCTCCAACTTGCTTCCTTGCACGGTGTCCTTGTGGTAATGGCGATCTTTAGAACGTTTCGGTGTTTTTGGAGGTACGGGCAGCCCAAGTAATTGCTCCATGCTTGCCCAAGCAGTTGGCGCACTTACTCTTGTTGTTGGGTGCTCGGAAGTCCGTGTCCAGCTTGGCCAACGGACACTCCTTGAAGGCGTGGTGATCGGCGCAGTACCGGCAAATTTCCGTCTTACTGCGACATGCTGCTCTACTGTGGCCGGCCCTCTGACATCTTGAACATTGATTGATTCTTGGGATGAATCTCTCTGGCTGTTGTATTTTCTTGTTGATTGATACTGTGGTCGGCATCTCGCTGCCCTCTGTCGTCACCACCGCCAGCGTGGTAGGGATGTTTGAGTACGTCAGGATCCGCTCCGCCTTCAAGATTCGGTTGTTGGGATTCTCTTATTGCAGCTGCTTCGTGATTTATTCGGCTGACAGCTCCACTTGAATACGTTTGACAACCCATCTGACAGTTTTTGAGTCGGTGTTTCCGACTCTGGTGTCGTTCTCCTCCTCAGCTGTGTTGGCTCTTGTCTGTGGTGGGTTGTCGTCGATCTTCCTCGTGGTGGCTTCAATAGTGACTGTAGTTTCAGGTTCTTTGAAGCTCGCAGGCAGGTTCTCCACGTTCGTCTTCTTGACGGTCTTGTCGGCTCCCACGCTGCACGTTTTGGATGCCACGTGTCTTTTGGTGTTCTTGCGACGTGCCATTTCTCCCCGTATGGGCTTCTTGACTTGTTCAGGTGACTTGCTTGATAGCGCTCGCAGTGGTGAAAGCTTTTCTTCGAAGATAGGGGGCGTTGTCTCTCATTCTTCTGAGATCACAGAAGGGACAGATATGTATTTCATACTCTATCGTCATATTTGGTTAAAGGCAGAGGCACATATTCGTAATAACTATCATGCAGTTCGCGGGGACTGCACTGAAGATCTCTCTTTCGCCTTTCAAAGTTCATAACTAGCGAGGTATGCGAGACCCGTATCGAAACTTCACATCTGCGAAGAGCTTTCGGATTTAAAGAGGTAATGATTCATCGCATCACTTAAGGGCTGGCTGATATTATGCCTAGACTGGTAGTGTTTTCCCCAGAAGCTTTTGATATTTCATTGTCAACATATTCCAACCCAATGCAAAGAAGGAAAACAATGGACTAAGTGTTCCATTCTGCCTTGATCCTTGAATAATGAAGACACAGATACTAGATTGCACAATTTATTGTCTGGCATATTTCGGGGCATCTCGTCAAGTGCATACTGCAGAAGTAACAACATAAACTAAAGTAAAGAGATGTATCCTTGAAATTGAAATATACAACATACACAAAGTAATCTAAATTGTCTAGCATGTTAATTTTAAACATACTATTATGTTTTTCTGGTTATATAAATTTGTCTTGGTCATATGAATAGAAATGGCCTCCCACACATTAGACATTCGTGGATTAAACAACACACGAAACGCATTGTCTCTGTAATTCACGTGACCAGTTTGCAAAAAAATGACAGCTATTGATGACGTAGGTATTTTCTGTGTGTAGATTTTACTGGATTATCAGAGTCTTCTCTGTTTGTTATTCTGTCTATCGAAATGGGTGTGTGTTCACAACCCTATTGTTCAACTGCTCTATCTTCTGCCAATGTAAGTAAACTTCCAGCTACATTGACAGTTATTGCAGTTAATATGCTGAAAGGCTCACAAGCTACGCCTTACGTCTGTTTAATGTTACTTGTAATGCAACAGTTACAGTCATGACCATGCCTTACGAGATCTTAACTACCTACAGGAGGCTGCTAGAGAAAGACCTGCCTCGTTAAATTATAAAGACCAGTAGTCTACAACAGATCCTACAAGTGTAGATAGGATCCCTCACTTATGAGCATTGTCCTGGATGGGCCACGATTGAAAGAGGTATCACATAAACACAGCGCCCAGAAACATAAGTCCGCTCATAAATCGTGGGTTAAGTGCTTCTTCCTGCATGTTTGTGTGTTAATGAGGGTTACAGCAATTAATTGTCCGTAGTAACACGAGCGTCTGACAAGCTGGTACCCACAGTCTGCGTAATGTTACCATTAAGGCAACAGGTGGCACCACAGACAGGGTCTTATTTTTACTCAGTAATTCGTTTGAAGTTTACTTTCCGAACATCAGGTGGTGTGTATTTATGGGTAGTGGTTGGAATTTAAAGAGTCACGTGGAAAGTAGACAAGCGAGAAGACACAACTTTGCAGGATAAACTAACATATTGGAATTTTTCAACGAAACAATGTGAGGGTCACTGGCATATAGCTTGTGTAAAGTTTGAAAAGTAAGTGGCTCTCGGATATATAGAATTGTATGTCGTATTTCACTGAACACACACACACACACACACACACACACACACACACACACACACATACATACACACACGCACGCACGCACGCACGCACGCACATACATATATTTAGAGGCACCAGAGAAGCTAGAAAGAAAAATATAACTGAAGGTATCACCAAACAACAACAACAACATACTATCCAGGTCGTCGTTAAAATGCATACTGTTATGAAAAATTCGGGTGAAAACAAAACACAAGATCTAAAGCATGAGATCAAAAGGTAGGCAAGAAAAGAAGTGGTAGGATAACGTGTAGAGATGGACGAAGAATAGATTATCAGGGTTAACCACCAGAACGAGAGAAGAGAGTGTTCGAGCCTTTCTGCAACCTGCATATGCTGAAGGAAAACAACAATAAAAAAGCGAGATTCTGTGAGAATGAGAACAAAATATAATGATGAGTTCCTATGTTGGATACGAAAAAAATGTAATACTGTGATCACAAGTGAATTGGAAATAAAAAATCCACATTACGTCACAAGTAATGTAAAAATAAAATTATTATCGGTTTTGATTTAAAATACACTTAGCTCCTAAGAGAGTGTAGAGGACATAAATACAATTTAAAAATTCGCGAGAGCTAGAACAAAAATATAATAATGCCCGGACAGAGTTTGTGGCCCAAGTTATAATGATGAGATAATGCCAACTTTAGTTTTAAAATATAGTAACTTCCTGAGAGAATTTGAAAGCAAAGCTTTAATGTTGACGTAGTGTGAGAATTACAACAAAACTTAAAATGAAGTACTAAGAGAATTACAATAAGATGCAATTTTAATTATAATGACGAGGTAGTGAGACAATAACAACTAAACAAACTATATATTGTGATAACGTGGTGTGAGAAAATTACAACAAAACGTAAAATGAAGTACTAAGAGAACTACAACAAGACGAGGTAGTGTGACAATTACAACAAAATTATAATGACGTGGTAGTGAGACAATAACAACCAAACAAACTGTAGTGATAACGTGGTGTGAGAAAATTACAACAAAACTTAAATGAAGTACTAAGAGAATTACAACAAGACGAGGTAGTGTGGACAATTACCACAACATTATAATGACGAGGTAGTGAGACAATACACAACCAAACAAACTGTAGTGATAACGTGGTGTGAGAAAACTACAACAAAACTTAAATGAAGTACTAAGAGAATTACAACAAGACGAGGTAGTGTGACAATTACCACAACATTATAATGACGAGGTAGTGAGACAATAACAACCAAACAAACTGTAGTGATAACGTGGTGTGAGAAAATTACAACAAAACTTAAATGAAGTACTAAGAGAATTACAACAAGACGATTACAACAAAATTAAAATGACAAGGTAGTGAGACAATAAAAACTAAACAGACTGTAGTGATAACGTGGTGTGAGAAAATTACAACAAAACTTAAATGAAGTACTAAGAGAATTACAACAAGACGAGGTAGTGTGACAATTACCACAACATTATAATGACGAGGTAATGAGACAATAACAACCAAACAAACTGTAGTGATAACGTGGTGTGAGAAAATTACAACAAACCTTAAATGAAGTACTAAGAGAATTACAACAAGACGAGGTAGTGTGACAATTACCACAACATTATAATGACGAGGTAGTGAGACAATAACAACCAAACAAACTGTAGTGATAACGTGGTGTGAGTTACAACAAGACGAGGTAGTGAGACAATAACAACCAAACAAACTGTAGTGATAACGTGGTGTCAGAGTTACAACAAGACGAGGTAGTGAGACAATAACAACCAAACAAACTGTAGTGATAACGTGGTGTCAGAGTTACAACAAGACGAGGTAGTGAGACAATAACAACCAAACAAACTGTAGTGATAACGTGGTGTCAGAGTTACAACAAGACGAGGTAGTGAGACAATAACAACCAAACAAACTGTAGTGATAACGTGGTGTCAGAGTTACAACAAGACGAGGTAGTGAGACAATAACAATCAAACAAACTGTAGTGATAACGTGGTGTCAGAGTTACAACAAGACGAGGTAGTGAGACAATAACAACCACACAAACTGTAGTGATAACGTGGTGTCAGAGTTACAACAAGACGAGGTAGTGAGACAATTACAACTAAACAAACTGTAGTGATAACGTGGTGTCAGAGTTACAACAAGACGAGGTAGTGAGTCAATTACAACTAAACAAACTGTAGTGATAACGTGGTGTCAGAGTTACAACATGACGAGGTAGTGAGACAATAACAACCAAACAAACTACTGTAGTGATAACGTGGTGTCAGAGTTACAACAAAGCTATTCATATTTTTATTTTCGTACGCTGGCTTTGAACTCAAGCGTAGTCCATACACACGCTACTACTTCTAGTGCACTGGACTGATGTTTGAGTATGGATTAGCTTTCCTTATTAACAGTATCCCTAGCCATCAGGCGACCCCACTCCGACATTTGAGGTACTTGTAATTTGTGTCCCCAAGTCAAAGACGAGAAGTCAACATTTTAGTCCAATTGGCTGATGTATGGGTTGAACCCGCTACCTCAGGATCAGCACACCGAAGGTTTAAGAGCTAGCGTTTGTATCCATTCGGCCACGCTGGCCCCAACAAAGCTATTATGATGTATTTCGTTATTTTCAAATAATCTATTATGCAAGGTGGTTTGAGAGTTAAAACAAAGCTAGAATGATATGTGAGAATTACAACAGAACTGTGGTCATAAGAAAGCAAGGAGAGAGACTATAACAACCAGAGAATGCTCGGAATGTTAATAAGTCACTAAAAACCCAAACCATCACAGAGACACAGATAGGACGGGAATGATACGGTGGATAAGGTTGTCAACCTGAGATCTGACACGGTTCTTGATGATGATAATAATGTAGTTATTACTGTCGCCGATTTGTACAACCAGACATTTAATATCTTTCACACACCGACCCAGGCCACTTCGTCATACATGGCTGACCTTTTATTCATGGTTGTGGTTGGCAGCCATTAGGGTATAAATATGCCTCACAGACATGCCTTGTAATCACATAGTGTAGCTTGGGAGTCACACGCTGTGTATACAAATCACATATATTGTGTTGGAGACAGTTACGCACAAGATGGTTGGTTGCCTTGTGTTGAGACCAGCTGTATACTAGTTAACTAACTATATTGTGTTGGATATAAGTTAAACACAAGCGGTTGCTTTGTTTTGTGGCCAGATGTACTCAAGACAGCAATTATAGACGAGTTATAGACAAAGTGGCCAGTTGGAACACGGCATACACAAGTCAGTTGTGTTGAGATAAGGTACGTGCATGTCACATGTTGTATTGCACATCTTATATTGAAGGCAGCTTCGCAATTATTTGCGCGAGACACAGTTGTTAGCGGTTGTGTTGAACGAAGATAATACAAGTGATAAGTTGTTGTTGTTGTTTTTTTTTTTTGCGTTGAGTCAATAAACACGTTTATTGTGTTGAGACAAGAAATACACAAATAATACAATCTGTGTTGCGACAGGTTAAATGCAGGTCAGTAGTTTTTATTTTTATTTTGGGTGATAAGCTGTTTACATATCAGTAATTTCGTATTGAGGTAAGCTCTTGTCATGTCAGTAATTTTGTATTGAGATAAGCTGTGAACAGGTCAGTAATTATATTCTACTTTAATCATCCTCTTCTAGGTAACCGTTGTTACACTCGTCTCAGAAACCACATCGTTTTCCCCAAGCACAACATAGTTATTTTCTTTCATATTCAAAGATTCACTGCCATACAACATAAGGGGTTCCAAATAACATTTCAGCACCATCCTTTGACATTCAAAGAAAGTGGTTTATTACCCAGCTTCATTAAATAGGTAACATAAATCGGACAGAGAAAGGCTGCAATTGTAATATTTTGTGTATCGTTAGGTCACTGCTCTAGTTCAATATCTCCAATATAACTTATGGTGAAAAAGGTTACCAAACGGTTTCATTTTATTCTATATTGTTAAGAGAGATAAAGACATATGAAAGGTTTATTGCGATCGCTCTCAAACTGTCTCTTCTGACCGCGGAGTAGTAGGTTCACTTCACAAACCGGTAAGTGGAAATGAAATGCTGAATTCTAGTTTAGAAAATTACTGAAAATAAAATTGCCCAGTAAATTATAAGCAATATACATAAGCTGGAGTTAATTGCAATGTCCTGTAAAAGGACATGTGAAGAGAAGAAAGCAAGTCAGCAATGTTTGCGACCAATTTCAATAATTGCATTCTAGACCACACTTTTTAAGCGTTTTTTTTTCTTATTTGGCTTTGTATCACCTATTTGGGCATAGCCCTTCAACCAACTCACTCTAAGTCCCACTATATTTAACTATTCCATGCAACTCTATCCATGTCCATCCATATTGTTCATTTCTGTTTCTGCTTCTCTTTTCCGTGAAGTTTTAGGTCTTCCTCTATTTCTTTTGCCCCGTGGGTCCCAGACTAAGGTTGTTGTAGTTATATTAATCTCAGGTGTTCTCAATGTATAGCCTATCCAACTGTCAGCGTCTTTCTTATCCTCTTGATTCGTTGGTATTTGTTTAGTTCCATCTATCACCTCCACATTGGTGTTGGCTTTTGTGGCTACAGTTTTTCTGCGGGAAGTCAACCCCAAGCCCAACCCTCCTTCATCGACTGTTGCGACCTGCATGATAGGTTATAGCGTGATACTATCCTTTGCTTCCCTTAACTGATTCAGTGCCGAACGATAGGATACTGCCAAAAGTTACCCCCCATTTGGACATAAGGGTCATCATGTTACTTGTTTTGTTTCGCGGTATCTTAAGCAATTTCAATGTTCAGTGAATGGACATTTACATTATAATACTTGGTTTTTTGATTATGCACCACATTTGGTCCAAACCTACTTGTTTGTTTCGCACTGAATCAGTTAAAAGAGTCCGGTTGCGGTATCTTCCTCAGTCGCTTGTTATGGCATGAAAATGCGTGGTAGGTTGCAGTCTTAACATTCTTTGCTTCGCTTCAAGATCGCGTTAACATACAGGCGTAGCCCTCTATGTCATGCGTGTTAGGCTGCAACGTAACACACGGTTGCTTCACACGTTTCCGACATGTTTTCCTCATCTTCTTCGGTCCTCTGTCGGGGAAATTAGGTACACAATTAGTTATGCGACCCTGACTTAGACTCAATGTGCCAGACTTCATTTAAAACATTCTTGCTCATTTAAAACATTCTTGCAAATATTTTTGATACGTGATTTATTTTCACTAACTGGCAATGCACAATTACATGTATGTAGCAGTTACTGCAACATTAGCAAGCACAAACACAATTTGAATTATTCGTGCATGACGCTTTCATCTGGGTTACCTTACACGTCTAATGAATTCTGTCATCCAACACCTTGGTGAACTTTCTTAGGATGACAAGTATTTTATGTAAAAAAAAAGTCTCTGTCATTTAATACCAAAAATAGAGTACTGAAATGTTATATCGTCTGTGTTATTTTATCTGAAAGTGAATCTTGGAATGTGAATGAACACATTAGAAAGCCCTTTGAGGCAGCCGAGTTTTGGACTGTGACGAATGATGCGAGTAATTTAAACTGCCACAGTAACAAAAAACAAGTGTTTGGAAAAGGCTGAATGTAGAACAATATGCACAACAATAAGAAAGAGATTTAATTGTTTACTCGCTCGCTTTGAACACAAGCGTAGTCCATATACGGGTTTCCACTTCTAGTCCACTGGACTGGTTTTTGCGTGTGGATAAGCTTTCCCTATTACCGGTGTCTCTCACCATCAAGCGAAACCACTCCGACTTCAGAGTTACTTGTAATTTACTCCCCCAAGTCAAGGACAAGAAGTCAACATTTTAGTCCAACTGAACAGCGTGTGGGGTTGAACCGCAACATCGCTATTAGCATACCAGAAGTTTAAGAAAGAGCGCTTTATCCATTCGGCCATATTGACCTCTAAGAAAGAGATAGATTGTGTTCTTTGGTCATGGGAGTTAGCGACTTTCTTCGTAATCCCCTATACTCTCGTAAGTAACGTGACGTGCGCAAGAATCGGTGGCGGTTCTAGTCGCATCGGTAACTAACGGGGTATGTGAGCCGGTCGCTCAGAAAGCAATGGCAAACTACTGAGCGTAATCTTGCCAAGAAATCAACGGACAGCTGAAATATATATATATATATCACTGGCACCTTGCCGTCTTGACAGACGATAGTTTGTGCTATAAAAAGGCATAATAACTTTTACCTATGGCGGTTGTGAATGTGACTGATAAGGCCAATTCGCGCTGTAAATGTACGTTCACAGAAGGTGCATGTGAACACGTGGTCATTTCCACCATCATGCACCATCTTACAACTCACACGCTCAGTGTGTAACTTATCTGTAATAATTTTCCCCTTTGTCTTTATTCCATTTCTGATGTTTGCCCTCCATGCAACACGTTCAGCGGCGACTTGCTCCCAGTGTGCATTATCAATGCCTGTGTCAATCATGTCCCGCTTACACACATCTTTGTATTGTAGTAGAGGCCGACCCTGAGATCTCTTACCCATCTGTATTTCACCAAAAAAGATGTCCTTTGGTATTCTACCATCATCCATCCTCCTAAGATGTCCTATCCATCTAAGTCTACGAAGACTGAGCATGGAATAAACCGTCACACAACCTGATCTTTCCAATACTTCAGTATTTGTGATTTTGTCTTGCCACTTAATACCAAGAATTCTTCGCAGACACCGCATATGAAAGCTGTTTAAACGTTTCTCTTGGTGTGAGTAAGTTGTCCAGGTTTCACTGCCATAAAGAAGAGTACTAAGGACACAGGCTTGATAGACAAGGACTTTTGTTTTGGCAGTAAGCTTCCTGTTCTCCCAGACTCTTTTTCTTAACCTGTTCATTGTTGTTGCTGCCTTACCAATCCGGATGTTGATTTCCTGATCTAGGGATAATTTGCTATTTACCACTGATCCTAGATATGTAAAATGGTCTACCATCTCTAGTTCGGCGTCGTCAATAAAGATTGATGGTACCCCATGTGCACCTTGTGACATAATCTGTGTCTTCTTTTTGCTAATTGTTAAACCAAATTCAGAACAAGCATTGGAGAATGCAGATAGTAGACATTGCAATTCTTCCTCAGAGTGGGTCGTAACTGCAGCATCATCTGCAAAAAGCAACTCTCTGATCAGTACCCTCCTAATTTTGGTCTTGGCCTTCAATCTCTGAGCATTGTAGAGGCCGCCATCTGAGCGTGAGTGAATGTATATACCACCATCCTGATCACGAAAGGCATATTTCAGTAGAAGTGAAAAGTATATTCCAAAGAGGGTGGGAGCTAGTACACAACCTTGCTTAACTCCACTCTTGATTTCAAACTCTTCAGAAGTTGCACCATCAAACTTGATTATACCCTTCATGCCTGTGTGGAACGATTCCACAATGGACAGAAGAGTTGGTGGGCAGCCAATCTTCTTTAGTGCCTTGAACAGACCCTCACGACTGACCAAATCAAATGCCTTTGTGAGGTCGATGAAGGCAATAAACAGTGGTTGATTCTGTTCACGGCATTTTTCTTGCATTTGTCGCAATGAGAATATCATATCAATGGTAGACCGGTTCTGTCGAAAGCCACACTGTGATTCGGGGTAGACTTGATCTCCTAGGACTTGAAGTCTGCGCAGAACAATTCTGGCAAATACTTTTCCAACAATACACAGAAGTGAGATGCCCCTATAGTTGTTGCAGTCGCTCCGATCGCCCTTGTTCTTGTACAATGTTATGATGCTTGAATCTTTGAAATCCTGTGGGACTGTTTTTCTCGCCAGCATAGCTCTATTAGCTGGTGGATCTGTAGAGTGAGTGTGTCTTGCCCACTCCTGATAACCTCTATTGGAATGCCATCCTTACCTGGAGCCTTGGCAGATGCAAGTTCATTTATATCACACTTAACTTCTGTTATGGTGGGAAGTGTGTCCAGGTGGTCAAGAGTTGGTAGAGCCTCTATGGCGATGAGGGCATCATCCGCTAGTTTGGTCTCACTTGAGTAAAGCTCCAAATAGTGCTCTACCCATCTGTCCATCTGCTGTTTCTTATCAGTTATGATTTCTCCAGTCAAGGCTTTCAATGGTGCACTTCATTTGATCATTGGACCACAGGCTTTCTTTATTCCTTCATACATGCTTCTTATGTTTCCCTTATCACTTGCGATTTGAATGGACTCACATAACTTGATCCAATAATCATTTGCACATTGCCTGGCAGCCTTTTGCACATCCTTCCTAGCTTGCCTTAGCTCACTCAGAGTGTTACGCGTTGGTCTTTCCTTGTTTCTTAAGAGAGCTATCTTCTTCTTATCAATCAAGGGCTGCAGAGTCTCGCTGTTTGCCGCAAACCAGTCCTGCCTCTTATGATCCACAGTGCCGTAAACCCTACGGCAGTTTTATAAAGAGTTTCCTTAAGTTGACCCCACTTTTCATTTACTGTACAATTTTCTGGTGTATCAGTGAAAGCGTCTTCAAGTTGCTGTTGAAACTGAAAGCACTTTTCAGGATCGTGAGTGTTAATAATATTAATCCTGGGGCTAGATTTGTGTTTAGCTGTGTAGATTCTCTTTGGTCTCAGTCTAACCCTTGCAACAACCAAAGAATGATCCGTATCACAGTCAGCACTGTGGCAACTTCGAGTCAATGATGTATGGTTCAGATGTTGTCTCCGTGTGATGACGAAGTCCAGCTGGTGCCAATGGCCGAATCTTGGATGTTTCCATGTGACCTTATGCATCTCTTTTGTTTTAAAAAAGGAGTTTGTAATACATAGGTCATTTCTGGTGCAATGCTCCAGCAGCCTTTGCCCATTTTCATTCATGCGACCGATGTTGTATTTTCCAAGGCACACTGGCCATGAACTCGAGTCCTTGCCCACACGAGCATTGAAATCACCGAGCATATAAATGTAGTCAGATTTTGGAACTGCCTTGATCACGGAGTCTAACTCCTCATAGAACGAATCCTTCACATCATCAGAGGAATCGAGTGTCGGTGCATATGCAGTAATAATGGTGGCAAAACCACAAGAGGTTGCCAAGCGCAGGGATAATAGTCTTTCATTTCCTCCTGCTGGAATTTCAATCATTCCCAGTAGCGAATTCTTCACTGCAAAGCCCACACCTTGTTGCCTTTTTTTCTGCCTGCCCTCTACCCTTCCAAAAAAATGTGTAATTGTTTTCCCTGAGTGACCCTTCCTCGGCGAGGCGAGTCTCCTGCAGGCCAGCAATATCAATGTTAAGACGATTGAGTTCGGCATCAATCACAGCCGTTTTTCTCACATCGTCAATATTGGTCAAGTCAGTGGAAAATCCTGGACACATAGTTCTCACGTTCCAGGTTGCAAGCCGTAGCTTGTGGTTTCTATGTTTCTTTTTATTAGTACCTGGTGCATTGGTTTTACAGCCTGCGATCAGATTTTGTCCTAGCCCCAAGCACGTACTGTAGGTGTCTCCCACCGTCAGAGGCAACGCGTGGCGCCAATTGACAGGGACTTATAACCCGTAACAATTGCCTCTTGCTTTGATTCCGAGACCAGTTAAGACGAGGAATGGAGTTATTGCCTCTCCATAGCACAAAGCCTGGGCTAAAATATAGAGATCATGTGTTGCCCATGCAGCATGATCCCTCTCTCGGCCTTCCTAGTTCACTCCAAAGGAAAGGTAACACCTCTACATCTGGAACAAGACAAGCTGCAGAAGCTGCCGGATCAGCAAAGCAATGCCCTAACTGTTCGCCTATCGGAGCTTCGATCCTAGACCAGCCGCCAACCAAGGCTTAGGTCCTGGTCTGCCCTACCATGACATTTTGTCTTTAAGTTGCATTTCCTCGCACCAGGGTAAGGCTTGTACCCTCCCAATTGCGCTCATCCGCCCGAAGCCGTTGGCACAATGTGGGGTGTCGGGTTTGGTAAGCGCCGCCCAACGTTCGGCGCCAACAGAAAGCAGGTAGTACCGTCTACTGTTATACGGTAGCTCAGTCATATCTGACTAAGGCCTGACACCAATATATATATATATATATATATATATATATATATATATATATATATATATATATATATATATATATATATATATATATATATATATTACATTGGCACCTTTCAGTCTTGACAGACGATAGTTTGGTACATTGTGCTTCAAAAAGGCTTAATAACTACGATCCATGGCGGTGGCGAGTGTGGCTGGTAAGGCCAATTCTTGCTGCAAAATGTTTGCCCACAGTAGGTGCATGTGAAAACATGGTCATTTCCACCATTTTGCACCATCTTACGTCTCTCACGCTCTGTGTGTGCTTTATCTGCAATCATTTTCTCCTTTGTCTTTATTCCATTTCTGATAGTTGCCCTCCAAGCAACACGTTCAGCGGCGACGTGTTCCCATTGTGCATTATCAATGCCTGTATCAATCATGTCCCGCTTACACACATCTTTGTATCGTAGTAGAGGCCGACCCTGAGATCTCCTACCCGTCTGTAATTCACCAAAAAATATGTCCTTTGGTATTCTACCATCATCCATCCTCCTAACATGTCCTATCCATCTAAGTCTACGAAGACTGAGCAAGGAATACACCGTCACACAACCTGATCTTTCCAATACTTCAATATTTGTGATTTTGTCTTGCCACTTAATACCAAGAATTCTTCGCAGACACCGCATATGAAAGCTGTTTAAACGTTTCTCTTGGCGTGAGTAAGTTGTCCAGGTTTCACTGCCATAAAGAAGAGTACTAGACGAGGACTTTTGTTTTGGCAGTAAGCTTCCTGTTCTCCCAGACTCTTTGTGCTAACATATTCATTGTTGTTGCTGCCTTGCCAATAATGATGTTGATTTCCTGATCTAGGGATAATTTGCTATTTACCTCTGATCCTAGATATGTAAAATGATCTACTATCTTCAGTTCGGCGTCGTCAATAAAGATTGATGGTACACCATGTACACCTTGTGACATAATATATATATATATATATATATATATATATATATATATATATATATATATATATATATATATATATATATATATATATATATATATATATATATAGAGAGAGAGAGAGAGAGAGAGAAGCAGCATTGCAGAATATGGTGACTGAAAAGATCAGCCATAGAAGAATCAGAAATAGACCTAGAGATCTGTTGGGTGGTCTAAGACGGTGGCATGAAGAAATATCGGTTGAATTTATCCAGAGAACACCAAGGACCGATATCTGCGGGGAGATAAAACACTCATGCCAACTGGCAAGATGCGTCGTGACGATGAACGTTAAGAACGCCGACATCACAACACTCGGGTCATTTAAATGTGTCCTACGTCTTTCTTAGGAGATGCTGAAGAGTATTGACACTTATAGTTCACGTGGCCACTTGGTAACACACCCATCTATTCCTTCCTCTACCACGTTCCTTCCCGCTACATGACAACTGATTTCCTCAATCGTAGACATCGATGTGTTTCTTCGTGCATCAGGTGATCATTTATTGACAGTTTCGTGTTTCCGTTGCTCAACCTCGGTATTTCCTCTGGACTTGTCCTGGAGACCAGTCAATCTGCTCTTTCATCTTCACCTCCTACTGACCTGGGCAGTATAGCCACTTCAGCTCTAGAAAGTGTGATGGAATCCTTCTTTGCCAATCATTCATGCTTAAAATATCCCGACTGAAAATTCTGAAATATTGGCTTAGAGTTGGTTATGATGATTACCTTTGTAAAATTGAGTTACAGAATGTCATCTCTGAGCTGCAGTGATCGCCTTCACTTTCATACCCACGTTGGACGTCGTGCTTGAAAATGTTCCGCTCTGAACTACGATGATCTTACTTTTCCCTCTATCCGTGACACTTCATCCGGGATGCATCACTACCTGCAATCGATCCGTCAGACGGACCGTTGTCTTGTAGTGATATTTCCTATAAGCTTACCTGTTTTCAAATCTACTCGCGATTGTAGCATACCCAACATAACCTGCCAAATAATAACTAGAACATAATGGGCTGACGTAGCAACGTACAAGAACAGGTGTCATTAATAATAACTGTAGCTTGCAGGGCTATCTTCAAGTGTCTGCAATGTTATGGACTATTACATACAATTAGGTTGTGGAAAGAACATTCACTCTACGTAGTTATGTTTAAACATGGGTTATACATATACCACATAGCAGCTGTCACTTATATTGTCTAGTGTGTCCTATAATCCCCATTTCTTTTCTCTGCTTCTTTGGGTACTGATCAGTTTAGTTTAGTTTGTTTAATGGATGGATCAACATTACGGCACACGGGTGCAACCGATAAGTGCTCTGTTCTCTTCCTAACTCAAACCTGAGTCTGGAGAATCTCAGCTCAGTGCACGAACTCCGTAGCACCGGCGAGGATCCTGAAATACTTTGGGTAGATTTTTAACTTGAAATTCTGCCCTGGCAGCGCCATTAGGCTATTCTTTTTCGATTTCCAACTGCCAAGAGATTTTTTACGTGCACAACAATACACACGGGCGTCCGATCTCACTACCCAGAGTACCAAGGGAAATTTTGTTACTAGAAGTCCACGTGAAAAGGTCCCGGTCCCCACCGGGGCTTGAACCCGGGACCTCCAGCACTCGAGGCGGACACCATACCTCGAGACCACGCAGCCCTCTAAGGGGGTACTGATCAATAACTGTGAAGTTATTTCTCATGCTATCCTTTCCCTGAACGAACTAGATTAACTACAGTATAGAAAAATTGCCACAGTTATAGAATGCAGTCGGGAAAGTACGCCTGTAGCAACAAATTTAATTTTACGGGTGTTCCTCTGTTAATTATTAATTGACAGAAAACATTTTTATTGTGTACACAAACAACAGAATAATGTGCATCAGTATATTTCCGCGATGAAGTTAAGTTGTGTGTGAAGTACTGCGGTTAAAGAAGAGAAAAATAATCATAGAGGCAATTGCTCTTGAATGCCTTGGTTTTATTTTTTCTTTTCTGAACAGAGTGACAGACAGATGGATGTTAGACCCGAGGTGAATTATACTTTGGGCTGTCAAAATGATTTATGAATAGATCTATATCTTTTCAAGCTATAATTACATAGACAATGTTTTAAACGTGCCGCTATATTTTAGGCACGTTTGCCTTCCGGCCAGGTAGTCTTGTGCTCGAATTTCTTTCCAGGTGAAATAAAAAGAAAAAAAAATTGACATGGCCTACCGGCTCGACTCAGTCTAAAACATGTACCAGGAAATGTTCACGGAGGTTAAGACTACTGCTGTAATATTGTTCTACAACACCCATCGAATGCCGAATGGTTTACAAAATAGGTGGAAAGCCTCAAGGGGTAGAAATCTAGACTATGGATGAAATAAACAGAGCATGGTTTCTTTCAAATACTGTATTTGATGGGTCCAAGGCATGGGCGCTGCACAAGATAACTCAATAAAAGAAATAACTCCAGGGATCCAAACAGTAAAGTTACTAAAACCATTGCCCATTTCTGAAGGAAAATGAACACTAAACCCTGTCTGTAGTCATACTAACCCATTCTGCCCTAGTTGTTACTTTGACGTCGTCTGGTCCAGACAGTTATTACTGCTACTTAACTCGTTTCATTGCCAGGGCACGCGGGTATAAGAGGAAACGAACGAGGAGACAGGCTTGTGAGCTTGGTTGTTGTAGGTCGAGCTATCGACCATGCTAACATCCTCGGTTCCATCACTTGAGCCCAAGGCCTGTGTTATGGCACAGAGAGGCATTCGAAAAGAAACAACAGTTAAGGAGCAGCATTTCAAAGCTTTGCATCATACTGAGAAAATCTACCGCCCAGCTTGAACTAACTAACTAACTAACTAACTAACTAACTAACTAACTAACTAACTAACTAACTAACTAACTAACTAACTAACTAACTAACTAACCAACCAACCAACCAACCAACCAACCAACCAACCAACCCACCAACCCACCCACAAATCAACCCACCCACCCACCCACCCACCCAACCAACCAACCACCCAATCAACTAACTAATCAATTAACCAACCAACCAACTAACTAACTAACTAACTAACTAACTAACTAACTAACTGGCTAGCTAACTAACTAATAAACTAATTAACAAACTAATCCACCTACCAGCCAAACAACCAACCAACCAACCAACCAGTAACTTAGCCAGTAATTTAACTAACTAACTAACTAACTAACTAACTAACTAACTAACTAACTAACTAACTAACTAACTAACTGGCTAGCTAACTAATAAAGTAATTAACAAACTAATCCACCTATCAGCCAAACAACCAACCAACCAGTAAATTAGCTAGTAATTTAACTAACTAACTAACTAACTAACTAACTAACTAACTAACTAACTAACTAACTATCTAACTAACTAACTAACTAACTAACTAACTAACTAACTAACTGGCTAGCTAACTAATAAAGTAATTAACAAACTAATCCACCTATCAGCCAAACAACCAACCAACCAACCAACCAGTAAATTAGCCAGTAATTTAACTAACTAACTAACTAACTAACTAACTAACTAACTAACTAACTAACTGACTGACTGACTGACTGACTGACTGATTGACTGACTGACTGACTGACTGACTAAACTTCAACTCATTCTACTCTAGACAAGTTGCTACTGTAACCCACTGTTCACTAGCTATTGAACTTCCAGCGTCAGAAGGTGGCACAGTGCACACCTTTAGGAGTATGATTATTGTAAACTGTTATTGTTTATCCATCGTTGTAGAAGCGCTTCATATTGTCATTTGTCAGTTTTACAGTGGGTTCGCGTAACTGATTAAACTGACATGAGCTCCGAAAGTAACTCACCTTTTCATTAACTATGGTACACCTACGTGTCTTGTTTTTCTGCCCGTTATTTCTCTAATGATACATCGATCGTCAATCATCTTATGGCACGGCGTCCTATCTTTTGTTAGCGCTGCCCTATCTGTTGCTATCTCCTGCAACCCTTTCCGCGCCCTAGCCATATTATTATCTCCTCCTCTGATGCCCTTATCGTGTATTTCAGGTCTTCCTATATTTTTTTCGTCCCTGTGGGTTTAATAACAAATGGACTTTCTAATTACACTTGAGAATCAGGTATTCTCAATCTGAGTCCTATCAAGCGTCAACATCTTTTCCTAACATCTTTATTGGCTAAAATCTGTCTAGTTCTCTCCAAATTAGTGATTCTGCCATACACATTTAGACCTTTTATTCTGCACAGGCACCTAACAATGAATATATTTGTAGTTTCTTAGTCAAGGTTTTAGTCGATATCAAAGTTTCCGATCCATACAGCAGTAATGACTTAATATTAAAGTTAAATATTGTAAGTTTGGTACTACGTGCAATATCTGTTGACTTCCAGACGATTCCTAGTGCTTTGAAAATTAGCCTTGCCATTTGTGCTAATATTTTAATAACTCTGTGTGCCCCTCCCCCTTTCTTTGTCTATGTTGCTAAATTAATATGTAAATTAATCCACCTCTTTGAGTGAGGTTTCACTAAAGTAGATCGGGCTATCACGCCTCCGTGTGATTTCCTAGAGTGTTCACTGCTTAACAAATAACCATGCCTATAGAGACTTTACTACGCCAGGCGGAGCGATCAGCAGCAGTGTTTAATTTTAGTGCCGGTTTTTCATTAAGCCACTTAGGGTGTCATTGTATTGCCTTTTTTTGGATACGTACACACACTAAACAAATAAGCCGTATGAAAGAAATGAGAAACATAAACAAATTACAACCGGAATATAACAGAAGCACTTTGTATATCACTTCATCTGTTGTTCCTTTTCTATTCTGTTGCTATTTAGGTCTTATTAGTATATATATATATATATATATATATATATATATATATATATATATATATATATATATATATATATATATATATATATATGTCACAATCTCCTGCAACAGAATGAGATTGGCCGTTGACTAAGGTCCCGATACTTTGCAGATATCACTGAGAAGTGCAGGATGGATCAGCCCCATGTAAAACAACACAGATCATTACTCTAATCAACAGTTATGAGTCACTTGTGAACATAGGTGTTGCACACACAACTTCATTTAATCATAGATGAACATGGTGACATGTATAACATTATTCCAGGAAGCTTAGTAGTACATAATCAATCATCGTTAGGAATTACTTTTTACTTTAACATTGCCTTCTCTAGGCCTCATTCACCTAGTGCACATAGAAAGTAACGCCGGGCTCTCCAACAGCCGACTAGAACCACTCTAAAAATCAATTCCCGGGCTAGTTCTCCACACATAGCCCCAGACTCGATTGTCTAAAAATGCGCCCGGCGAAGTTGTCCCTAACTCCGCCGCAACTCAACTCCCCCTCATTTTCCCAGTCTGTCTTCTTATTCACTTTTTCTCGAGACCTCCCAAGAACACCATTTAACCACTTTAACCCACTTATCATTATCCATGAAAATTACATTTAGAATTCTTCTTTGTTTCTTAGTATCCTGTCACGTATTCGCATCTCATTAGTGATTCCCTCTTAACCCCGTACGTGTTCTAACAATCTCACATTTCTGAGCTATCACGTTTTCTCTATGCACACGTGACTTCGACTGACGTCTCTGTGATATATCCTCCCTTGTGTTTCAGGCCCACCTTAGTTTTGGAATTTCTTAATCGACTTCTCTGACCTCACATCCGCTCTAATCTCCTCTTCACATCTATGACCCTTTGTTGTAAATCTCACATTATTAAGTAGTACAATGACCCAAGTTATGCCTAGACCCACGCACGTTACAACACACACACACACACACACACACACACACACACACACACACACACACACACACACACACACACACACACACACACACACCTATCTGTAGTTTACTAGTAGCCTGGTTATATTGGATCTGCCGACACATAACTAACTAATCATATCTTTCGGCCAACTTTTGTCTAGCCATTTACTCCTCCCGTTTGAAAACCTCTTATCCCGGCTAATTAGTTTTATCCCAGGCCATCGATCTGTCTTTACTTTTATGATAAATTTTACCCATGGACTTCATAGCCACATTTAAACACTGCACCTGCCGTGCTGTCCTGGGATGTCAAATATGTCGAAGAAGCATGCAAACCAAACTATGTGTAAACATAACTGTGTACATATCGGGATGATTCCACAAACTAATGGTAAGTTATAGCCCAAAGCATTGCAGCCACTTTAAGTTAGCCTTGCAAGTTGCGGTTATTTATATCTACTCTAGTCAGTTGTTATGTCATCCCATTATGTTCTAGTTATTACTTTAAATCTTGTTTCAATTGGTATACAAAATATTGTTTTCTGGAATGCCATCACTCGATGGGGCATGTGGTCTACACCAGGTCGGCCACTTTTACTTTCCAGGACATTTCCTTGTACCAATCTTAAGCGGGGACTACTTGGGAGCTCAGGTCATTTTTAAAACATGCGCCTCAATGGATATTCGAATACATAACCACCAGACTGGCAGGTATGAGTGCTAGCCACTGTTCTATCGTGGCTTCCTTAATCCACCTAATGTCATGTAAATCCGATCACTGTGAAGATGTGCATGGTCTGCTCTTCTGTGTGGGTGAGAATGCTAGATATTGAGTAATGACACTGCGAATAAACTGAAGACAATTTATTCTTATTGAGAAGTCTGATGATACAAATTCATGGGCATACAAGAGAAAAAACGCCGAGATGACGAATACTACATGTGTTACAAGATCACGCCATAAACCATAAAAGCAGTTAAAAGTTAGTTGCATATCCTTTACAGGACGTTGCAGTCAACACCAGACATTTTTGCTGTTGTGATCTTTTGGCAAGCCTACGTTCAGTAGTTTGCCATTACTTTATGAACGACCGGCACCCATACCATTTCGTAAAAAACCAACGCAACGCTGTCTGATGCCAAGTCGCGCGAGGCTGTGTTTCGAATAAGGGTATGCGGAATCACGAACTGCGTCCGTAACCCATTTGCCAAGAAGAAAAGAGATACATAAAATGTATGGTTACATCAACAGAAGTGCTGAAATAGAGAAATTAGCAGGCTTGGCCATGGCAATGTTATTCCCACGGGAATTCCATGGGAAAGGTCCCATAGGATGGGATGGGATGGGACAACACACATTTGTATTTCCCATGGGACAGTAGCCATGCCATAGAAACTTGATCTACGTCAGAGCTACCCTTATTTGTATTTATTATTGTTTACCCTTTTAATGCTTTTTATCCTTCTTTTTTTCTTTATATATATTTTATTTGTATCTTCTTCTTCTTCTTCGTTCATCCGGATTTTTTTTCCGGATGTGACTGCGTTGTGCCTGTTTACAGCAGAGCTGCGTTCTTGCGCCGTTAGGCCGACACATCCGACTTCTGCGGGCATTTGTTGACCGGGTTAACCTTCCCGGGGTTTTATTTGTATCTATTCTTTATCTTGTGGTAGGACACCAGATAAATAAATATATACACATAGCCTTTTATTATATAAGATTACATTTTTGTGCGTCACCAGCAATTAAAGTCAGTTGTTACTAAGAAGACAGGGAATGAGGACAGAAATAAATGGGCCAATGATTGGATCGCTTTTTCTAAGTCTGTTGTTCCAACTGTTATCTCATTCATCAAGGATTTAAATCTTTCTTCTGAATCATCTGCTGCACGTGAAGTAGCAGGAATTTTAGAAAAAAAGCCGAAAAGTCATTTTGACTTATTTTGTGATCCTCCGCCGAACAAAGCGATTAAGTTTGATGACACCAGAAATGCCTTGAGGATGAAGTCACGATGTTTTAAAAATTACGGCAATCAACTTCACAACCATTAAATGATTGGGAAAATTAACATAGTTTTCCGCTGTTAAAAGCAAGTGCAAAAATTCTTTTGGCCATACGAGTGTCACCAGCAGCAGTAGAGCGTTTCTTTGGTGCTGCTGGATTGTTGTTGAGTAAATAACGAAAACGGATGTTACAAGCTCTCGTTAAAAACTCTGTGTATATCAGATTTGCATGTAATGTGAAAATTGTGGAAGTGGCTCAGGGAGTACCTGGATTAACTGAATTATTAGAAACAGTCGATCAGCAGGAAATTGATAATGTGCTGAATGAGCAGAGTGACTCAGAAACAGAATGAGAGTGTCAGAATGACACTGAATTGTTATATTTAGATTAAACGGTTTTGTTATAAAATACTCTTGAAAATTAAAATTAATAAATTCTGTCGTTTTACATTTCTCTTTGTACACGTAATCCTATCTAGTAGACACTAAACCTAAAATTTCATAAATTTAATAATTGTATTTGATCTGTATTCCATATTATAAAGGGAATCCCACGGGATGGGATGGGATGGGACAGGCATAAATTACCATGGGATGGGATGGGATGCGACAGAAAAATATGTCCCATGGACAAGCCTAGAAATTAGCCTTAGGTGGAAAAATACTAGGTAATAGAGATATAGTAAATCAGAGAAAGATGTATGTAAAAGATTTAACCTGCTGAGTAA
This sequence comes from Cepaea nemoralis, assembly GCA_014155875.1. Lineage (NCBI taxonomy): Eukaryota > Metazoa > Mollusca > Gastropoda > Stylommatophora > Helicidae > Cepaea > Cepaea nemoralis. The sequence continues at coordinate 192,908 of JACEFZ010014849.1, forward strand.
CAAATAGTAGAACAATGTTATCAAAATATCAAATGACAGAAAAGGACTAGAAAGTCATGACTGCCGATGTCTGTTTCAGACCTGGCACTAGAAGCAAAAGAAGAAAGTAGAGTAAATCGATTTCTGTAGTGTATCAATATGTTATCTTTCTTATCTTCACCCATAGCTCCGCTGTAAACATGAGGACGTTGAGAAGATGGTTAAGAGGAGCCAATGCTTCTATATACTGCTGTCACGTTTTGGCATCTTGGGTATGTAACTTCATTATTAGCATTATTTTGTTTATATGTTTATCATTCTGTTTGTTAATAATTTTCTGGAAATCATTATCATCATCATTATGATCATCATCAAGTGACTTACCAGCTGGCGTGGGCGTTCATGTTTCTCCACAGACCTCGGTCTTTGGTGTTCTGGATTAACTCTGCTGATGATATTCCTCCATGCTACACTGTCTTATTCTATCCAGCATAATTTCTCTTGATCTGCCTATGCCTCTCTTCCCCATAATAGTTCCATTTGTCACGATGTTCTCCAACGCTTCTCTTCTCATGACATGACCAAAGAAAGCCGTTTGTCTCTTTCTTATTATTGTATATAATCTTCTAGTTTTATTAGCCTTTGTCAGAAAATCGTTGTTAGTCTGGTAGTCTTAGGAATTCGTTACATTCGTCTCGGGAACAACATCACAGTTGCTTCCAAGGTCTTTCTAATTTGTTCATTTATATTCAGAGATTCACTGACAAACAGCAAAACAAGGTCTATATAGCATTTCTGGAAACATGTTTAAAATTAAATGCTGTATGAGTTAAAAAATAAAATAGCCAGCAGAGAGCCAACACAGTCAACATCTTTAAGTATGAGGATAGCAATTGAGGAGAATACGTCATCTGTGATGTCAGTAGCAGGCACAGAGCTATCTTAGATAGCTGATTCTCAGTTTCCATTGCCTAAAGTTCAAAAAGGACTGTGGATGAGTGGATACTGAACGTTGTCTTGTCCCTCTTACTTGGAGTTACATGAACATTTTCTTCGGGTCATGCAGGCAATGCATGGCAACGAGCTGAGAAATGTATTTGCGACAAGAGTCAGTAGTTGACGGTTACCCCATATGGACAACGATCACCGTCAAATTAATAAGCTTGTGAGGGTAAAACTGTGGGCAGCTGCTATTAGTGGCTGATTCAGTCACAGGACTGAGCCAGGGATGGACCCTAACATAACTTCTCTTTGAGGTTGAAAGGGGGTAGAGGTAATGGTGAAATCGAAAAAAAAAAACACTCACAATTTATATATATATATATATATATATATATATATATATATATATATATTATATATATATAGATGGGTAAGAGATCTCAGGGTCGGCCTCTACTACGATACAAAGATGTGTGTAAGCGGGACATGATTGATACAGGCATTGATAATGCACATTGGGAGCAAGTCGCCGCTGAACGTGTTGCATGGAGGGCAAATATCAGAAATGGAATAAAGTCAAAGGAGAAAATTATTGCAGAAAAGTCACACACCAAGCGTTTGAGACGTAAGATGGTGCTTGATGGTGGAAATGACCACGTGTTCACATGCACCCACTGTGAACGGACATTTACAAGCCAAATTGGCCTTATCAGTCATATATATATATATATATATATATATATATATAAAATACTCAAATCTATTCCATGTGTAACTCTTTTCTCCTCATACCCCAAGTCATTATCAGCATTAACCTTTCTGACCTAGATATTTTATCATGTCAACGACCAGTTGTGCTGAGTACAAAAGGTTAGCTAGGTAAGGGACGCTGACGAGATGCTAATGTCGGTCAAGGGCGAGTTGGTCTAAATACGGCAACCGAAATCTTCAAGATGTGTCCCATCTGCCTAAACTCCCTAAACACGTCAAACGTTGATATAGAATAGATTAAAATATGGAAACTGTTTATTAAAATTGAGGCTTTTGAATTAACATGTTGAAGAAACGATCTTAACTGATTAAGTCCCACGGGATGATTAGCGTCTTAAGCAACTTCTCGTATCTGCCAATGGCTTATATACAGTAGTTTTACCTGTGCAACACCTGTTAATTTTAAATATAATACAACGTGTCTGCTACCATATTAACAACGTTTAAGGCATAACTGTGACGCTTCTCTACTTCCCATTTTCCGCCAACTATATTGATAGGGCCGGTCTCCCTGGTAGAGGAGTTACACGACTTTCTCCTAATACGGTATACTCTCGTGAGTGACGTGACGTGCACGAGAATTGGTAGCGGTTCTCTCCGCGTCGGTAAATTACGAGGTATATGAGCCGGTCGCTCAGAAAGCAATGGCAAACTACTGAGCGTAATCTTGCCAAGAAATCAACAATCAGCCGAAAGATGCTGATGTTGACAGCGATGTCCTGTAATGGGTATGTGAAAAAAAATATTGATAGGCCTATATTGTAGACTGCATTTAATCAGTCCTGGTTGGTTAATACTTGCTTTGTTTCTTCATGTTTTGCACTTCACCCCTCCACCCACCCTCACCCGGGGTATAGGCCCCCCAACCAACTCACACCAAGTCGCCCTATCCTTATCTATCCCATGCAGTTCCGTCGATGCCCTCCCATATTATTCATTTCTGTTTATACTTCTCTTCCCCATATCTGTATATGCCTTCCTCTATTTATTTTGTCCTGTGAAGTTGTAGATATATTATTAGCAATATAGTTTCTAATTCACAATATACACAAAGTGGAGAGTGGAAAAGAAGAAGTAACAAAGACATTTATGATCTGTTTAAGTCCCCGCTAATCACTGGTATCATGAAGGCTAATAGACTACAATGGCTGGGGCATATAGAAAGAATGGAAGATAATAGGGAAACAAAACTCGCTTACACTCAGGAAATAAATGATCGTAGACCCCGAGGTAGACCAAGAAGGCGGTGGAGAGATAATACATGTACAGACCTACAAGCACTTGGAATCAACGACTGGCAAGAGAAGGTCCACCAGAGAGACGAATGGAGACGGATTGTATTTGCAGCAAAGAACCTCAATGGCTCGGAACGCTAAAGAAGAAGAAGAAGAAGAAGAATATAGTTTCTCAATGTATGTCCTATCCAGTGACAGTATTTTCTTCATCACTTGCTTAAATGGTATTTTTCTGGTTCTTTTATTTAGCTACGCATTGATGATTTGGACACATGTGCTGTTTTAGGAACCACAAAAGAAATGAGGAAAGCTTGCGGTTGAAATTATAGAATATAAATGCATGTTCAAAGAAGATTCAATGGCCCAAATATTCTTAGAAGGAGGATCCCTATCTGGCGATCAGAAGCGATGTACTTGCTCCACGATTGGGTATATTCTACTACCATGTCCTGTTTTTATTCACAGAAGCACTTTTGCATAACTGCCAGATAAATGATGTTCACTCTATCTCCAGTCAGGTCGAATGTGGGCCTTTTCTATGGGGCTGTTTCTGATCTCAGTATCGCCGGAGTCTCTACATTTGAGCGCCACTTATGGCTTATGCATGGGAGCAGCAGTACTAGTCTTCGGGGCTATCATTGGGGACTGGGTGGACAAGACAACCAGACTCAAAGGTGCTCTAAATACTCCTGGGTGTATTGTGTGCTCAGCTGATACATCTCTTGCATAGACGTTCATTACATTGAAAGCAGATGCTTACATTGTATGTTCCAGTGCCCCAAAAAATTCGCTTCCAGTGCATTAGCTCAATACTCGATTTGCTTCCAGTGAACATACATACGTACGTATAAATATACACAATAGAGTACACACACACACACACACACACACACACACACACACACACATATATATATATATATATATATGTGTGTGTGTGTGTGTATCTATATATTTATATGTGTGTATGTAAGTATGCATGTGTGTGTGTCAATGCCCATCTATCAGTCTCTGCGTTTGTATATGTATGTATGTACGTATGTATGCTTACTGGAAACTAATTTGGTATTGAGCTAATGGTGGAAGCGAAATTTGGGGGTACTTGAACATACCTCTGTGTGTGTGCGTGTGCGCGTGCGTGCGTGCGTGCGTGTGTGTGTGTGTGTGTGTGTGTGTGTGTGTGTGTGTCTGTGTGTCTGTGTGTCCGTGTGTCCGTGTCTCCGTGTCTGTGTGTCTGTGTGTCTGTGTCTCTGTGTCTCTGTGTCTCTGTGTGTCTGTGTGTCTGTGTGTCTGTGTGTCTGTGCCTGTGCCTGTGCGTGTGCGTGTGCGTGTGTGTGTGTGTGTTTTTTTTTTTTTTGGCTGTGTATGTGAAGTGATTATGAACTGCAACTGAAGTTTTGTTTAAATAATTAGATATTGTGATAAGACCATATTTAATGTGTGGCTGAAGGATCAATGCAAAGGACTGACTCTCCAAATGAGAACTAAACTAAAATAAACTTCATATTCGTGTGAATAGATTCGACAGTAGAACTTAACAATATTTTACGCCTGTAAAAAGAAACTCAACATCAAAATTGGAACTGACTTTACACTGGTGTGAAGACTCGAAGATATGTTAAATTGTGGTAGCATAGTGAGTACTGCATAAGCTCATCAACAAAATGATCCGGGATCAATTCGGCTTCTAAAACTGATAGCGGGCTTTTCGGCACTTACATATTTGAAATAGTGCTGATATTTGCTAAGAGACGTAAATCGTAAGAGACTGCACTGCTAGGGAGAAGACTGAAGACTGCACGTTTGACAAATCTTTACAAGATAGTAAGTATTAAGTTGTTACTATAATACATACAAATGCTACATATGATTTCCACAGCCGCGACCGTATCCATGATATTCCAGAATGTTCTGATCGCTGTGTGTGCTTGTGTTATTCTCACTCTCATCATGCTACTGTCAGCTTTGGAGGAAGTGCAGGACTGGATGCGACACCTGTTCTACGCCATTTTTATTAGCTTGTCAGTGTCTTCGCGTCTCATGAAAGAAGCGCGGATTATTGTTGTTGAAAGAGACTGGATCGTGGAGATGTGTGCCAAAGAGGAACATCAGCTGGCAGGTATGTTTTTCTAATGTCCTTACACAATATTTCTCTATGTGCATCTCCCGTGTCTCTTCATAGACTATAACCTACAGTAATATCTTTCTTGTAAAGAAGTGTCCCTTGTCTTTGAACAGCCGGAAGCTACAAGATTTGTATGTTTTGACGTTCGCTCGCTTTGAACTCAAGCGTAGTCCATACACGTATTACTACTTCTTGTGCATTGGGCTGACTTTTGCATGTGGATTAGCTTTTCCTATTACCAATGTCCTTTGCCATCAGGCAGCAGGACTCCGACTTCAGATGTACTTGTAATTAACGTCCCCTAGTCAAGGACGAAAAGTCAACATTTTAGTCCAGTTGACCGGTACAAGGGTTGAAACGGCTACCTCGGCATCAACACACCGGAAGTTTAGGAGCACGCACACTCGTACACACATAATACACACTTACATGACGTATATGTATAATGTATTTGATAAAGTAAAACATGATGAACTGATTAAAATGTTGGAAGATATCAACATTGATGGAAAAGATTTAAGAATAATAAAGAATATTTACTGGAACCAAGTAGCAGCAATTAAAATGGGAAATAAAGAGGGTAGTTATGAACAGATAAAGCTAGGAGTACGACAGGGGTGTGTCTTGTCACCAGATCTTTTCTCCCTGTATAGCGAAGTAATAATGAGAGAGATCAAAGAGATGCCAGGAATACTAGTTGGAGGTTATAATATAAATAATATACGCTATGCAGATGACACAGTATTGGTGGCGGATAATTCAACAGACCTACAGCAATTATTAGACGTTGTGGTAACAGAGAGTGCAAGGAAAGGACTCTCCTTGAATATCAAGAAAACAGTAACAATGGTAATATCAAAGAAAATGGTGACACCAAAATGCGACATAGAAATAGAAGGAAAAATCCTTAACCAAGTGGATAATTTTAGATACCTAGGGGCATTTATAACATCAGATGGAAGATGTACAACAGAGATTAGGAGCAGAATAGGGCAGGCAAAAGCCGTATTTCAGAAAATGAAGAGTATCTTGTGCAATAAGTCACTATCACTGAATGTAAGAAAGAGAGTGCTGAAATGCTATGTAGAACCAGTTTTGCTGTATGGCAGTGAATCTTGGAATGTAAATGAACAAATTAAGAAGAAATTAGAAGCAACAGAGATGTGGTTCCTGAGACGAATGTTGCGAATTCCTTGGACTGCCAGAGTAACTAACGACGACTGCCTGAAACAGGCTAATGAAACTAGAACATTATATACAACAATAAGACAGAGACAAACATCTTTCTTCGGTCACGTGATGAGAAGAGAGGCATTGGAGAACATCGTAACAACAGGAAAGATCGAGGGGAAGAGAGGCAGGGGCAGACCAAGAGAAATGATGCTGGATGGATTGAGACGGTGGCACGGAGGAATATCAGCAGCAGAGTTGATCCAGAAAACCAAAGACCGAGATCTGTGGAGAGCCATGAACGCCTACGCCAGCTGGCACGGCACTTGATGATGATGATGATGATGTACGAACATGTTGTTGATCTTATAATGTAGACTTCTACTTGGGCTGCCTGGTTTGTAGCAAACAAAGACAATGATGACTCTTCGTCCTTCTCTTTCATCGGCCATTTTAATGAAGTTCATATTGTTCATATTATTATTATTTGTTACCCGGCTGTTTAAGCTTTCAGCGTGCATTTTTCTGACATCCTTGTATTTCTTGCCAAGTATTTTCTCACATATAGCTAATTTATGTATCCCACTTCTTCTGTTCGGGGCTGAATGGTCTCGAGATATGGTGTCCGTCTCGAGTGTTGGAGGTCCCGGGTTCAAGCCCCGATGAGGGCCGGGATTTTTTCTTGTGGAGTTCTAGTAATAAAATATCCCCTAGTCTCAGGGTAGTGAGATCGGACGCCCGTGGTGCGCACGTAAAAATTCATTGGCCGTTAGAAATCGAAAAAGAGTAGCCTAATGGGGCTTTTTTAAATTTTTAATTCGCATATCCTTTACAGGACATCGCTGTCAACAGCAGCATCTTTCAGCTGTCTGTTGAATTCTTGGCAAGATTACGCTCAGCAGTTTCTAATGGGGCTGTCCGGGCAAAATTTCGAGTTAAAAATTTACCCAAAATATTTTAGGATCCTCGCCGGCGCTACGGAGTTCGTGCAGTGAGCTGAAATTTTCCGGACTCAACTTTGAGCTAGGAGTAGAACGGAGCACTTATGGCTTACACCCGTGTGCCGAGATGTTGATCCGTCCACTAAACTATAACTAAACTTCTTCTGTTGATGTGCCCTAAGCATTTCATGTGCCGTTTTCATATGTTTGTGGTGGATGGTGTGGTGGGTGGTGTGGTGGGTGGAGTGGGGTGGTGTTGAGTTCTCCATAGGAAAATGGTTAAACCTTCTACTTAGTGTAGTGCTCTGAAGGTCGTGAATTCGTTTTCTGATGAGTGCAGTTTGTTTTTCTCTGTTAACCTCTTGGAGTCATCGCTGGAGTTATAGAGTTCCTACTGTCTTCATAAAATAGCTGTGGAAATGTCGTTTTTTGAGGAAAATGCAAAGAATACCAAGGACAGACACAAAAATCAATGACCAAGTTCAACAAGAAACACACGATAACCTTAAACAGATTAGAGAAATTAGACGTAAAAAGTCAAAAAGGTTTGGACACCTTAGGCTAAGAAATGAATTGGTGAACTTGGTGACAACAGGCAATATAAGGAGAAAAGAACAACGGGAAGGCAGAGAAGTAAATACCTGGATGGCTTGGTCACGTGGTGAGTGGCACCTTGCAGCCTTGACAGACCAAAGTATGTGAGTTGGAATGTGGCCAAAATTCCATCACAATGCCTGGGCAGAGCTTAAGAGAAACATGTGGTGCCCAAACGACATGTTCCCTCTCTCGGCCTCGTCCTGTATATTCCAGAGGAATGGGTAACCAATACGTCTGGCACAAGGTAGGCTGCAGACGATGGCGGCTCAGCGTCAAACCTCCGAGACCTCGCCACCACGAGCAGGAGGCGAGTTGTGGCCAGACCCTGGAACCCAAGGACCTGACGTAGAGGTGTTCAGCCAAGTCCCATAGGTGAGGGCATCGTACGCGCGTAAACCGTAGGGTCGCGCACATCTGTTAACAACAAGTGTCCGGACCTGTGTAAAGCGTGCACTATCGTCAGACTCCCCGCCTGACTTTTGCGGATCCCGCGATCACCGAGAATAGGCCCGCCAGAGATATCGCCGGAGATATTGCTCGTTTGTTGCGAGCAAGTCTCCCATCCTTCCACTGCGCGGATCTCGCGACGAGCGAGAATAACTGACTGTGACTGAATAAGTAAAGAAACGATAAAAGTAGTGGTGGTATGATCGAGACAATAACACAGAGATGTTCAACGGCTGTGGTGATAGTTGTGAGATGGCGAAACATGACTGCCCTCGCATATCGGCTCGGCGCATGACGATGATGACTGTGTGTGATACACTTTGCAGGCGTCTTGCCTTGTTTATGGAAAGAGACCAAGCTATATGGGATAAAATCTGGTGCAATGAAATAGCTCCTCTCGCTTCTAACCTTTAACCTTTTAACTATTTATGCTAATGATGTGTGCTATAGAAACATCTGCAGCTGTCAATACCCCTGCGTTTTCTAATTCTTTATTCATGACATTCTCAACATTCCTCTCATAACCCACATCTTATGTGCTTTACCCATTTGTCCAGCAATTGAATCTATAACAAAGAGCAACACACACATATAACTTTACAGCAACCGCATTTGTTTTGCTTATCGTGATATGTGTTTGTCGTGCGGTTATATCTCGTATTTTAGTAACAAGAAGGCTTTGGATATGGCGAATTTGATTTCCCTTTCTGTACTGTTCTATGCCAATTAATAGCAGACTATTTTCTTCTGGCCAGTACGACGACTTCGCGGTATATCCAGGCTTATAGAAATTGGTACCAGACAATTTTCAGAATGTTCAGGGATATGTCTAGGAAGGAAAAGCCGCTGTGGGATTTTTACCCTGCGGAATGTACGCCAAGGTCGTAGTTTTGCGTCCGTATCCGAGCAGGTTATACGTTCAATTCACTGCCCCGATATCAGGCAGAAGAGTATTTCACTATTTTCTATCGTCTGTTAATTGTACCGGGTTTATCCGAATAATGGGCGGACGTCATGAATGTTAGCGACCTTCTTTATGTACCTTACTGATTTACCTGCTTGATTACTTTGTTTTACTAAGAGAACTGAACTGCTATAGAGGGATCACAAGTTGTAATGGCATCCAGTTGTCCACAAAGACGCTTTAAGCAACTAAAGATGGTGATGTCCATGGTCATGATAATGATGATGACATCATCATCGTGTGCCGTTCCATCTGGTGTAGGAGTTCATATCTCTCCACAGATCTAAGTCATTGGTGTTCTAAATCAATTATGTTGATAGTATGCCTCCATTCTACAGCCTCAACAAATCCAACATCATTGATCTCACTCTGTCTCTGCTTTTTCTCTCATTGATCTTTAAGTTGTCACGATGTTTGCCATGCCTCGATGACAACGTCAGTATATTTTCGCCAGTTTTGACCTTACAGAATTAATAAATTACTTCTCTTCTGGTTACAGTGATGACGTCATCATTTCGAAGACTTGACCTCCTAACAAAATTACTGGCCCCAATTGTAACTGGCCAGATCATGACCTTTGCAGGACTCAAAATAGGATGCGGGTTTGTAGCAACTTGGAGCCTCGCTTCTCTAGGCATAGAGTACTACCTCATCAATCGTGTATACAACATTGTGCCAGCTCTGAAAACAGCGAAATCTGTGGGCTCCTGTGATGGTATGTAGTTTCTGGCCTAAATATAGTACATCGTACACTAAGTGTGTGAGCATGAGTTCATGCATCAATGTTATTTCAGTCGGGACATTTCCACGAGTGCTCTGTCTGTCTCTTGGCTGATGGTACAGATGGCAGTCTGATTAAAAGTCTACGGCTACGAAGTGTCATGAAATACGAGATTGGGTGACCTGTTCCCTTTCCTAGTCGTCTTTCCTTCTCAAACAATTCCTCGAACATTCTGAAACCATTCACGTGGGAAACAGAATGACATCCCCTATATTAATGAAGAATCGCGTATTTTGAAGATGTGATTGAAAATGCTCTTAACCATATGCAAGATCTCAAGACCCCGGGTCCAAACAAAAACAAGGCTAAAATCTTCAATACCTTACAATGAAATAGATCAGGCCACCAGGCTGCTCAGTGAGCATAATAAATTATACTGGAGATATATCTCATGGCTTATGTAAATATATGTTGACTGCAATTCCGACGAGATATCAAAGTCTTAGAATGGGATCAACATTGAATAATTAGCATAGTGAGTCATATCACAAATATGCTGCTAAGTATAGATAGACAATACAGCCAGAAATAATGGAAGAACATACATGGGGTTGTAAAAGGTAAGGGTACAACAAATAATGCGCATTGACTGAGAACATTAACAGAGCGTGTGATAGAAGTAAACGAAGACTTGCATCTATGCTTCATTGACTACACAAAGGTTATCAATGGAATAAGACAAGTTGACGTAATATAAATGCTTGCAGATCTTCAAATGGATGGAAAATACCAAAGAACTCATGCCATAACAATTGATAATGTAATAGGCCCGTACCAGCTAATAAAGAAAGTTGTGAAATATAATAAATGTGGTGAAAAATACGAGAGAAATCGTATCCGAAGATATAACATCGACAATATAAGATTTACAGATGATTCAGTATTAATCGCATACAGTTAACATGATGCATGGCATTTAATGGTTGCTGTTACTGAACACAGCGAGCAACTGTGTTTACTCTTAAATTGTAAGCAAACAAGCATTAGGATCTTCCCCAAAACGAAAGAAATACCACACTGTAACATTGAAGTAAATGAAACACTTCTTACATCGATACATCTTATCATAACATATGACAGATGATGTCTTGTAGAGAGATTAGAACAAGAATCGCCACTACAATAGTAGCCTTCGGCATGATGGAATAGATTCTAACCAAAGAAAGTTCTCATGTCTATAGCTGTGAGAGAAAGATTGTTATAATCTTTTATAGATCCTGTATTGTTGTATGCGTGTGAAATATGGAAAATAAGCAGACATAGTAAGAGATATCAAGGAGAATGTGCTTTCTGAAGAAGAAGCAAGGAATTCCAGGAAGGGACAGAAAAGAAAAAAAAACAGCGTAGAGGGTTCTTTTCCCACCACGAATCAAAGCATGATCTCCACGGGACAGTGTTTGTGTTGCAGAGCTCTCCTATCCCTCCCCAAAAACAAGGCGGGTGTAAAAGACTGGTACTGGAAGTTTACACTTTTGGAGACATGTATAAGAATGTAATCTGGTCATGGTTCACCACAGCACAGGCCTGGATTAGGCCTGGATTGGCCATGATCCCTCAGGTTGTGGGGATTTCGTTATCACCAGACTCCAAGCCAAATACCTCGTGGACAGCTGAGAAGGGTAACGACATAACATATTGTTTTTCTTATCGAGCCTTACAAAACCGATCTATATCCTTTCTTGTTTTTGCAATAATTGATTCGTTCATTATAGCTGTTATAACAATACAACATTGTGTACATTTGAGAGGGCTTGGCGCAGTATGGGTATTGTCTAGCAAAGGAGAAGTAAGGTATGTACTTCCATCCACTAGCCAACGGGACACCATTGGGAGAGGTGAAGTAACCACCCCCCCCCCCCTTCCCCTTCCTCATGGGTAACGGCAAAACATGGAAGTATTTGGTGTGTTGAGCTTATGGTATCGGTTCTGGACGGAAGGTGTCTTCGTGGAGACAGGGGTAACGGTCAACGACCAATGTGACCACTACCAAGAAGGAAAACAATGACTGAAAAACTTCTTTACAAATGCCTGGAAAATGATAGCAATCAAATAAACTGTGGAGAAAAACTGTTATGGGGGAGACATTCTGTACACGACACACCACTGAATGATGGCGCAAGTTAAGAATAGAGAGCCTGTAA